>CM021110.1:414416455-414719842 GCA_007115665.2 Sequoiadendron giganteum | reverse complement strand
GAGCGTATAGGGGTTGAGGGATTAGGGTTTAAGGGTTGACGGTTGAGGGTTGAGGGATTAAAAGGGTATAGGGGTTGAGGGATTAGGGTTTAAGGATTGAGGGTTGAGGGATTAAGAGGGTATATGGGTTGAGGGATTAGGGTCTAAGAGGGTATAGGGGTTGAGGGATTAGGGTTTAAGGGTTGAAGGGTTGAGGGATTAAGAGGGTATAGGGATTGAGGGATTAGGGTTTAAGGTTTGTGGGTTGAGGGATTAAGAGGGTATAGGGGTTGAGGGATTAGGGTTTTAGGGTTGAGGGTTAAGGGTTCAAAGATTAAGAGGGTATAGGGGTAGAGGGATTAAGATTGAAGGGTTGAGGGTTGAGGGTTGAGGGTTGAGGGATTAAGATGGTTGAGGTTTGAGGGATTAGGGTTGAAGAGTTGAGGGTTGAGGGTTGAGGGTTGATGGATTTCTCCCTCTCTCACCCTCTCTCCCTCCCTCTCTATCTTTCACTATCTCCCACTATCTCCCAAAAAAATCTTCAATTAGGTCTCAAAATAAGATAAGAGGGTTGAGGGTTGAGGGATTAAGAGGGTTCAGGGTTCAGGGATTAAGGTTTAAGGGTTGAGGATTGAGGGTTGAGGGATTTCTCCCACTCTCACCCTCTCTCCCTCCCTCTTTATCTCCCACTATCTCCCACTATCTCCCTCTTTATCTTCGACTATATCCCACTATCTCCCACTCTCTCTCTCTATCTCCCACTCTCTCCCACTATCTCCCAAAAACATTTTTTAATTAGGTCTCAAAACAAGATAATTTCTAGGTCTTAGGACCTTACCTGCTCAACTAGGCTTCCAATACAAAACCCCCCATTTTTCAATGCAAAGAGGGAGAGTTTATAGAAACTCTTATACCTGGGCCTTCCTAGACTATTCCAAAGCATAAATAATCTTCAAAATACCCTGCACAAGGTCAAAAGTTCATTACATAAACCACTCCTTTAACACTTTATCAAAATCACTCCTTGGTTCCTCAAATGCTCATGGAAAAGTGCTTGTTTGAGCTAAGAATCCTATCCTATTGTCATTAGTTTCATTCCAAGAAATGTTAAACAATAAAATACCCTACTCTAACAGTTTACATGCCATCCCATTGAGAAACAAGTCATAACAGTAGGTGGGATGGTCAATTCATAATTAAATCCTACTCAAACCCTTGACTGGCTTAAAATGAGCAGTTCTAGAAAATTGTCAATTGCTCCCTTCAAACATAATGTTAAGCCCTCTGAACTGATGCATTAGAGAGTTAAGAAATATTCCTACAATATTATATTGTTTTTCTATCAAGGGGAGGTTGTATAGATGCGTACAAGTGCACAAAAGATCACAAAAACCAGTGAATTTCTACAAAAGAGCATTTTTTTATCAAAAAAATGGATTTCAAAATGAACAAAAATCCTCCCTTCGAGCCAATGGAGATTGTTTAAACCTTTTTTAGTGACAAAAAAATCCCCCCAATTCCTATAACTAACAAACAACCACCTTTTAAATCTCATATAACCACTACATGGAAAATGTCTTTAATGACCCTCTTACAACATGAAGATACCCAAAATTGAATCAAATTTCAAAATGGAAGCATAGATTGTCAAGGTCCTCCTACACCAAAAACTTATGAAACACTCACAATTCCATTCACTCATTAGTTTTCAGAATCACCATCATGGTTATTCACTTTTAGTTAGAAATGTGCTCTGGTCAGCCTAGTGCTTCCATAGTTTGTACACATTTGTCTACATGCTAGGTTAACTTTTGTACATGATGATTGTAAGTATTATTTTAATGAAGCCTTCAATGACATATTATTTTCAATTAACTTGAATGGATACATTTTTAAGGAACTAATATTCATCTCATTACCATGGTACAAATAAAATTATTCGCCATGCCGAAGAAAAAGACAAAGAGGAAATTAATAGATGAAGAAAACGAAACCTTGAAAGAAAAGGAGAGAGTTCGGGTAGAAGCATATCGTGAAAAGAATAAATTGGAAATGATTGATGAAAAAAACCCGATTATAGAGGAACCTCAACCATCAAAAAGAGAACAGGAATTGGCAGCACAACAGGCACGAATGTGAAAGCATCACCATAAGACAGATTCAGATACCGTAGTTGGAGACACACCCTCTATGACAAGTGAATATGAAGGGACACCATTAAGCACAAGCGAATATGGAGGGACACCACCTAGAATTTTGTGTAGAAAGCCAAAATATTTGATTAATATTGATGATGAGATTTTGCAGCACATGGAAGGTAATATTTCAAGATGTACTTGTAGAAGATATGCTAATAAGATTTGGGGACGATTCTTTTAAAGGATAAATGATACTACAAGATGTCAACTATTTGTTGAAATGATGCGGGGTGTAAAGTATAGGAACATCATGAAGACTCTTGGGTTGAGAACATTGAATGCATCAAGTGAAGACACTATTATGAAGAATCTAATGGATGCTTATGAGAGTGTGGGTAAGACCTCATGCTCAAAGGATATTAATGTCACACGACATGTCATTACATCAAATTTCATAAGCTTTAAAACAAAGATAGCTCTTCTAATTAAAAATACTAGTGAACAAATGAGAATTAGTAGAAAAAATTTATCAAGAGCCATTCAAAGGCGACAAAGAAATGAGGGCAATGATACAAATGAATTATGGGCATTCTCCGGGAGACTATCACTAAAAGATAAAGAAGTTGTCCAAGCCTTGAGAACACTAATTGAAGAGTATTGGAAGAATAACACAAGGTCGACTGTAAATCAAAGGGATGTGGTAAGAAGGAGAATCGGTAGTTGGAATCATGAGCCACATCCAAAGCATTTTTTGGATATGACTCAAACCCAATTTTTTTGGAAACTTGAAAAATATTATCCTCAAATTAGTATTTCTTAAAGATTTTTTGAAATGCTTAAACGTTTTTATGTCAAGATAAATCACACAAACACACTACTTGTTGTTGTAGACTACATATTGAATTTTCTAACCATTATGATGTTATCATGTTCTATATGTTTAGATTTGCATACTAACAATGTTTTGCAAGAATGTGGCATAGAAACCCCGCCAAAATCTTCAAGAGAGTTCTTATCAAAAAAATTATGTGAAATAGAGGATGGCCAGATATTCTATAGGACAACATGCTTGGATGGTTCATGCGAGCGTTGTGGTGGCTTCTAGCATATGCCAGTATGTCAACATATGGAAAGCACAAATGAGGTGGGACAAAAACTAGTAGAGTTCGAGAAGTATAAAACAGTGGCATATGCTACAAAAGATGGGTCTCAAGAAAAAAGGTGGGATTTGGTTATTAAGAAGATTCCAATATACCAATTTATGGCCACATTTCTTCATAGTATACTGTCTGAGTATGCAATGCATACCCATAGATCCTGATGGTTGGACACACAGCTCAAGCTATGCAAGGAAACCTTTCCAGTTGGAAGCATAGTATCCATGGTTGACTTTGTAGAGAACTACACTCTACAGCCACAACATGAGGTGTAGTCATAGTATTACAACTCCACACAAGTTTCAATATTTGTGCACATAGCATTCATTCATGCATCTGATAGTACAAATGAGCAAAGGAAGGTATTGAAGGAGTACCACTTTTACATTAGTGATGATCGCACACATTCTCCAGAGTTCATGAAGGTTGCTTCCAGATGTTCTACAGTGGTTTTGCTCAGAGGGGCATAGAATACAATCAACATATAATATGGTCTGATAACTGTGCAACACAGTTCAAGAACTCGCGCATGTTCTACTGGTTGTGCAAGATGCATGTCATTATAGGTGTTCAACATATGTGGAACTATTTTGAGGCCAGAGATGGAAAGGGGGAGCATGATGGTGCAAGAGCATGCGGGAAAAGAGCATTAGCATGAGAAGAGTTAAAGTATAAAGACAGTGCAAAGTTGACATATGCAAAATCAATCGTCGAGTGGTGTAATGCTTTGATGGGTCCAGGTAATGAAGGTACATCTTTAGTTCATAGATTTTTTTGGTTGATGGATGATACTAACATTGCACCATATGAAGACTACTATACACTAACAAGATCGAGTGAGGTACACTCTTTCCTTAGCTCAAATGCAGTTTCATGGAGTATCGATACACGAAGGATGACATGCTTTTGTTCTTCATGTACAATGTAACCCTAGAATGATTGTGAGTTAGGGGAGTGGGTTGAAAAATGGTTCACAAGTTATCTTAGACCACTTCACATGTATCGCCCTCTGACAACATTGGAACTGACATAGATGGAATCATCAGTCGACTTTGACCACCTATCAAATCTAGTTCAACCAGGTGATATATCTACTTTCTTAGTTGTTGAAATTCCATATCATTATCTTACTTTGTACTATATTCGTAATGTTGACAAATTTCAAGAGATTTTTTGCACATATCAATGCAGGGCATGTTTATGCAGTTATTGAATATGAAGACAATGAAGAGGGAACAGACTATTACTTGTGTCTTTGTGTTGAGACAAAAAATAAATTGAAGGCCCCAGTTATAGATGGAGAAAACATCGAATACCCTACAGGCTCAGTTGTGGTTACTTGAACATGGCTTAGAAGGTACCCACATTCAAGTGTTAAACATTGGCTATTTCAGGAGTTTGACATGCATCGTAAGATTCTTCATTACTCGAACCTTGTCGTGGCATCCAATGTTCATTTGACCAAATATGGGGGTATACCTTTGAACAAGACGTTATAGAAGGTTTGTGATTCTAACCATAAGGCAATACTTGACATAATAAAGAGTAGAGCAAAGCCAGATGGTTCATTGGATTAATTTGTAAGTATATACACATTGGTTCTTATTAATTTATACTTGTATGCACATTAATTTGTTTGATGCCAATGCTATCATCTTCTTTTACAATGATTGGTGTCCCCTTGCAAAAAATGTAGATATATGAGCCATCTAAGAGAATGTCAACCAGAAAAGCAATGCAACATCCTTATTTTGATGTCTGCATGCAACATTTGTAAGTGCCTTCCATCTATTTTTATTTCATTTCCATTTTGGATGATCTTTCTTTTTCTCTTTTACTTTGTGTATTTTTAAGTAAACTACTAAGGGTTGATTGATCTTTCGTTGCAGAAAATGCTAACATAAGAGCCATCAAAAAGAATCTCAGCCAAAAAAACTATGCAACATACTTATTTTGATGATTTTGACAAATCTCAATTTTGATTTCAAGCCATTATAAGAGAGCATGTGAAGCTTAGTGACGGAATCTCAAGTTACTCATTTGAAGTTAACCTCATAATGATCACCTATGATGTAAACATTTAAAGAGAATCTTGAATGTATGAGTGACATTGTAAAAGATCTGAGAGAATGAAGTGCTAGAGGTATTGTAATAAGATTTACTTACATAATGAGATATACTCAAATATTGTAAGGTTGGAGTTCATGTTTTGTGTAGTAGCACCTTGTTTTGTAAATGCCTTGAGTAGGAAAATTTGCAAACTTTGAATTTTGAAATGTAAACAATGTGAAAAAGGTCATATAAAGGTCATGTAAACAATTTGTGCACATTTTTCTGCAACTCGTGTGACCAAGCAAACTTTTCCAACATGTCGGAATAGGTATTTTTACACTAGGCATGGTCCTCATTCGCACTGAAACACGTAGAATCACTCTGAGCTATGCTCCACTAGATTGATCCCTTAAGGGTCCAAAGTGCAAAATGGTTGCAAACTTCAACATGCTATTACTCAGATACCATGACACTTAGAAACTTCTCATTTGGTCCTACAAAAAGGCATTGGCCCCTCTACAAAAACCTCTCTCAGTTTTGGCTATCTTGGAGTGGTTTTTTCGTGGCGGCAATTTTCACTTCATGGAAAAAGTGTCAAATTCAAGCAGTGCAAAGTTGCAAAGTGGTGCAAGTTTTGCTTTGCAAATCGTGTGACCAAAATAACTACTCCAATGCATTATAATAGGTATTTTTACACTAGGCATGGTATTTTTTCGCACTAAAACATGTGGAATCGCTTTGAGCTACGTTCAACTAGATCGATCCCTTAAGGGTCCAAAGTGCAAAATGGTTCCAAACTTCAGCATGCTATTACTCAGATACAGTGACACTTAGAAACTTCTCATTTGATCAAACAAAAATTCATCTGGCCCCTCTAGAAAAACCTCTCTTGGTTTTGGCTATCTTGGAATGGTTTTCTCGTGGCAGCGGATTTTCACTTGATGGAAAACGTGTCAAATTCAAGCAGTGCAAAGTTGCAAAGTGGTGCAACTTACAATCTGCAACTCGTCTAACCAAGAGGACTATTGCAACACATCTGAATAGGTATTTTAACGCTAGGCATGGTCCTCTTATGCACTGAAACACGTGGAATCGCTCTGAGCTATGTTCAACTGGATCGATCCCTTAAGGGTCCAAATTGCAAAATGGTTGCAAAATTCAGCATGTTATTACTTGGATACCATGACACTTAGAAACTTCTCATCTAATCCTTAAAAAAGGCATTGGTCCCCTCTAGACAAACCTCTCTTGATTTTGGCTATCTTTGGGTGGTTTTCTTGTGGCGGCAGATTTTCACTTGATGGAAAAAGTGTCAAATTCAGGCAGTGCAAAGTTGCAAAGTGGTGCAACTTCTATTTTGCAACTCATCTAACCAAGTGGATTATTCTAACACGTCTGAATATGTATGTTTATGCTAGGCATGGTCCTCTTTTGCACTGAAACATGTGGAATCGCTAGGAGCTATTTTCAACCGGATCAATCCCTTAAGGCTCAAAAGTGCAAAATGGCTACAAACTTCAACATGCTATTACTCAGATACCATGACACTTAGAAACTTCTCATCTAATCCTACAAAAAGGCATTGGGCCCCTCTAGAAAAAACTCTCGGTTTTGGCTATCTTTGAGTGGTTTTCTCGTGGTGGCAGATTTTCACTTGATGGAAAAAGTGTCAAATTCAAGTAGTACAAAGTTGCAAAGTGGTGCAACCTTTTCTCTGCAACTCGTCTGACCAAACTAACTGCTCCAACATATCTGAATAGGTATTTTTATGCTAGGCATAGTATTTTTTCACACTTAAAAACATGGAATCACTCTAAGCTACGTTCAACCGGATCGATCCCTTAAGGGTCCAAAGTGCAAAATGGTTGCAAATTTCAGCATGCTATTACTTAGATACCGTGACACTTAGAAACTTCTTGTCTAATCCTATAGAAAGGCATTGGCCCTATCTAGAAAAACCTCTCTCAGTTTTGGCTATCTTGGAGTGGTTTTTCTCGTGGCGGTGGATTTTCACTTGATGAAAAAAGTGTCAAATTCAAGCAGTGCAAAGTTGCAAAGTGGTGCAACTTCTGTTCTACAACTCATCTAACCAAGTAGACTATTCCAACATGTCTGAATAGGTATGTTCATGCTAGCATGATCCTCTTTCGCACCAAAACACGTGTAATCGCTTTGAGCTATATTCAATCGGATCGATCCCTTAAGGGTCCAAAGTGCAAAATGGCTGCAAAATTTAGAATGCTATTACTCAGATACTGTGACACTTAGAAACTTCTCATTTAATCCTACAGAAAGGCGTTGAACCCCTCTAGAAAAACCTCTCTCGGTTTTGGCTATATTGGAGTGGTTCTCTCTTGGCAGTGGATTTTCACTTGATGGAAAAAGTGTCAAATTCAAGTAGTGAAAAGTTGCAAAGTGGTGCAACTTCCATTTTGCAACTTTTCTGACAAAGTGGAATATTCAAATACATTCAAATAGGTATGTTTAGGCTAGGCATGGTCCTCTTTTGCACTGAAACACATGGAATCGCTCTGAGCTATGTTCAACCGGATCGATCCCTTAAGGGTCCAAAGTGCAAAATGGCTGCAAATGTCAGCATGATATTACTTGGATACCGTGACACTTAGAAACTTCTCATTTAATCCTATAGAAAGGCGTTGGGCCTCTCTACAAAAACCTCTCTCGATTTTGGCTATCTTGGAGTGATTTTGTCATCACGACAGATTTTCACTTGATGGAAAAAGTATCAAATTCAAGCAGTGCAAAGTTGCAAAGTGGTTCAACTTCCATTCTGCAACTCATTTAACCAAGCGAACTGTTCCAACACATCCAAATAGGTATTTTTACACTAGGCATGGTTCTCTTTTGTACTGAAAAATGTGGAATCGCTTCGAGCTATGTTCAACCGGATTGATCCCTTAAGGGTTCGAAGTGCAAAATGGCTGCAAACTTCAGGATGCTATTACTTGGATACCATGAAACTTAGAAACTTCTCATTTGATCCTATAGAAAGGTGTTGAGCCACTCTAGAAAAAAATCCCTCTGTTTTGGCTATCTTGGAGTGGTTTTCTCATGGCAGCGAATTTTCACTTGATGGAAAAAGTGTCAAATTCAAGCAGTGCAAAGTTGCAAAGTGGTGCAAATTTTGCTCTGCAACTTGTCTAACCAAAATAACTGCTCCAACATGTCTGAATAGGTATTTTTACGCTATTCATGGTCTTTTTTTGCACTAAAAAATTTGAAATCACTTTGAGCTACATTTAACCGGATCGATCCCTTAAGGGTCCAAAGTGCAAAGAGGCTACAAACTTCAAAATGCTATTACTCGGATACCATGACACTTAGGAACTTCTTATCTAATCCAACATAAAGTTATTGGGCCCCTCTAGAAAAACCTCTCTCTGTTTTGGCTATCTTGGAGTGGTTTTTCTCTTGGCAATGGATTTTCACTTCATGGAAAAAGCATCAAATGCAAGCAGTGCAAAGCTGCAAAGTGGTGCAACTTCCATTCTGCATTTTGTGTTACCAAGCGAACCATTCCAACACATCTGAATAAGTATTTTTATGCTATGTATGGTCCTCTTTCGCACTAAAACACGTGGAATCACTTTGAGCTATGTTCCACCAGATCGATCCCTTAAGAGTCCAAAGCGCAAAATGGCTGCAAACTTTAGCATGCTAGTACTCAGATACCATGATTCTTAGAGACTTCTCGTCTAATTCTATAGGATTGCATTGAGACTATCTACAAAAACCTCTCTCAGTTTTCGCTATCTCGGATTTTTTTTCTAGTGGTGGCAGACTTTCACTTGATGGAAAAAGCATCAAATGCAAGCAGTGCAAAGTTGCAAAGTGGTGCAACTTTCATTCTACAACTTGTGTGACCAAGTATACTATTCCAACATATTGAAATAGGTATGTTTACACTAGGCATGGTCCTCTTTTGCACCGAAATACATGGAATCGCTCTGAGCTATGTTCCACTGGATCGATCCCTTAGGTTGGAGGAGTCTTAAGTTGCAAATTTTTAAGTTGCTTGAATCAAAAAATTTGAAATGATATTGAATGGGCCACTTAGCACTCATTACATCTAAGTGATGCTCATAGAGGTGAGGCACTAGGCCTTCCTAGGAGGTCACCCATTCCAGTATACTCCAGCTCAAGCGCTTAACCACAAAGTTTTTTCCCCAAGGTTAAGCCCACTTAGCTTGCAACCCCATTTGCAAAACCTTCAGCAAGTGTTGTGCCTTATGAAAAACTCATTATAGAGCCCCTTTAGCTCATCAATTGATAAGTAGGAGGTATTTTCTACAATGTGTCAAATTGTGATATTGCTATTACGATTCCATTGAGCAGTCATTTGTAGTATTAGATATAGCTCTAGCTTCTATAGTATTGCACATGATTGTAGATAGTTTCAAAGATCTAGATAACATCAATAGTTCATATTACTCAAGAAGGATGAACATCTTAAAGACATTTGCGGAAATCAGGACAAGTAACCTTCTTTTGGACTTAGGGTTGCAATATTTGATCTACAACATGTTCCACCATTTCTTCAGTAGGATCAAGAATACACATAATGAAGGTGTGTTTGTAGCCATGAAAGATTATGGTTCAAACTATCCAGGAGAGTGATGTTTTATCTCGACCAACCATATCTATACCATGGTTTTTTTGGAAACAAGGATGGGTTATCTCTTCATTGGCATATACATTATTCCTCGATGTGTTCACACCAGTGTTACAAGACTAGGACTCACCTCGGACTTGACTAGCCATTTTTCAACTTGGACTCGGTCTCGGAGCCCAAACTCGACAAATAGAAAAACCTAATAAATTCAAAGATTTGTGAAGATTTAAAACTTGTTTCATGCACCCTTTAATAAATAAACCTTAAAGACACAATAGCATCATCAAATATAAATTACTATGATCCCATACACAAACATACATCAATCACATAAGTATAAGTACAAATTTTAGCTGAAGGAAATAACACATTTAGATATATAAATATTATGATATTTCTATCAGGATTCAATCGTGTATTTTTACAAGTCAAACTCATTGACCCATGATTCATCAGTAGTGGTTCACAAGAACCCATCTCTCATGATAATGAATGGTTCATAAGGAGGAAGATAAATCTTCATACATTTCTTCTATCAGAAATGAGATAAGTGTTTGGTTTCATGAAGGTCATGAGATAACCATTAATTGGGAGTGGATACATGAAGAACTGATGGAGAATGATAATGGCTTCAGACTAGCTATAAAGGAAAAAAAAATTGTTTCAATGATGCAAGAGGTTTTTGGTTTCAGTACCAAAATGAGCCTACGAAGAATGCATGTGAAACTCCTTTTGACCCTGAGGGTGTTCTTACTCCATCTCAAGGATCATTCATTAAGGATGACATAGATCAATGCATGATCCTACCAATTAATAATTATACATGTGAATAAGTCAAACATGTACATGACAATAAGGGAAGTACAAGTACTCAAAAACACGTAAGCCTCAAAAATTATACACACGAATACATAGTATACACAAATTAAAACAAAGTATATGCACAAATACAAGGTATATGCATGAAAAATTGTAAGCCGCAAAGTATACACTCGAATGCACGTAAGTCAAAAAGTATACACGTAAGTTGTAAAGTATACACTTGAATACACGTAACTCATATCTATTGAACCATCAATTTAGAATGCAAATATCGACAGGCATCGATAAAAGATATTTGTATTAACCAAATAGCCATGTAGGAATACATCAATATATGTCGATATAAGTATGAAATATATGTACAAAATAGCCATATAGGCTTACGAGAATGCCATCTAGGCATATAATGTCAAATATGTCCAATAAAAAATATGTACAAAACTGCCATGTAGACATACTACAAAGGACTCTAGAATCAAAAGTCATTGCTCTCCATGTGTAGGAAAAAAAACCTTTCCCTTTCCTTTTCACTCTGATGGCGATAGGTCTATCACTCATTTTTGCTGCGCTCGTGGAGTGCTCCTGCTACTCCTCCTAGGGTTTAGTTCATGGTGAAGTTTTAATTGTTACAATAAGAAGTAAAGACATGAAAATATAGAAATTACATTATAAAAAATGATATATTTGAAAAAATAATCACTTATAGCCATCTCACGATCTCTCTCCACAAGGGAAATATCCTCACGCCCATGCTCAGGTGTGCTCAAGCCCTATAAAACTATACAAATAGACAAAAATTACGTGAATCAATAATGGTTTGATTTTTCACTAACTAACATCTGTAACAACAAATGTAAATTAAAATTTACTAATTTGCCTCATACCTCTTCTATCAAAGCCATTGAGGATTGTATAACAGATGTCACACCAATATCAATTGCCCTCATCACATTCGAAGGTGTATTGTCTTGCAACAACTGAAAATAAAACAAAAAATTATTCAACGTAATCAACAATGTGCATGTATAAACTACACAAATCTATTAAGTACTTGATTCATTAGTTAAACTCTTTATTCTATTACCTGCGTGAAGGTTTGAGTAAATCCACCACCACTGGGAAGTGTTCCATCAAAACCTCCAATATTAGTCTGTTAAACATCCAAAATTACATATTAAATTACCATTCGCAAAACAATGCCATTAATATCTAATAAACTTATAAGTTTTTACTAGTTACATACCCTAGTGATAGGTGTACTGCAAAAATAGGTTGGTGGGGGGCCGATGCATCTAGTCTCAACACTATGACCCTACAATTTTATTAAAATTATAAAACATTTTTAGTTAATATTGAATTTCAAAATCAAAATTTAATAAATTAAATTCAATGAACACGTGTACTAACTTTTACCTGACTTTCAATGCCATATGCCTCATGCAAAATTTCAGTTGCCCTCTCCATCTCCATAGCTGCAGACGGATCCTGCATACTAGTCTCCTGAGGGTCGGTGGGGTCATGTGAACAATTAGCCCCGCAAGATTGACACACATGTGTTCGAAGGCCACCACTAGAAGACTCCCCTGGATGGCGTTATAGAATAGGGCTAGTATGATGGATGACACTCTCGATCAAAGTGTTGATTTCCTACAATGTCTCTACGTCAACACTTTTCTTCACGATGGAAGGCATAACAACATGCTCATGAGGTGGCCTAGCAAGAGCTCGTCTACTTTCCGCATAGGATCTTGCTGTGCACCAGGTCTATCCTGAGCTGACCCCCCACCTTTCCCCTAGAAATCCCTCATATCAACATAATTTGAGATTTTGTTCAATATGAACTCACTATATAGTTTCCTAAGGAAATATTGCAAGACCTCGCAATTGTTGCATGGTGGGTAATCGAAGACCATGTACCACCTATCATAAAACCGGCCCTTGATCTATTGATGGTGGCACCAATGGATAGGAAACCTCTTTTCATTGAGGGTAATATTTTGATTTGTGCATGGGTTGGTGAATAATGAGCACAAATCACCTTTTGTAATTTTTAAATCTTTCACATCCTTGTATGATAGTTTATTTGCATAATAGTCCCTAGCCGCATGCCTCCTATCTTCCCATCAAGTTATTTGTTTGCTAATTGAATCTACGTTTGTTAAAATATCTTTCAATGAATTTGATAGGGTCATTCTTTCTATGGTTGAACCATTTTGATTACTCAACCTATTGATCAAATCCTCAATTTCTTTTTTGTTGTTCTCAATTTCACTCATTAAATTTTGTTGAGTGCCAAGAGCGATTTGAGTGATTGGTGGAGGAGATTGATGTTGTGGTTGATTTTGATCTTGAGGATTTGGTTGGTCTTCGTGTTGAGGATTTTGAGGGTTTGTAGGTTGATTTGCATCTCCTAAAAATTCAAACAAATAGATTTCAAATTCAACCTAAAAGTAACAATTTCAAAACAAAAACCATAAAATCCTTACCTCTTACAGCTCCTCGTCATCTTGGCGCCATCGTTGTGAAGAAATAGAGATTCTTGGTGAATAAATTCTCCTCCTAGAATGCGAGCATGATATTTTGGGGTTTTTGGCCGTGGGTGCAACAAAAAAACCAGTCGAAATGCAAATGATAGATTTGGATTTGTTTTTTTGATTTTAATAGTTAATAACATGAGTGTGTTATAATGCGCTCGTGTTTTTTTTTTCTAGTTGTAGCTGCCGAGACCTTTCCTAGGTTTAACAAAGACATAACATGAGTATGGTTTTCAACTCTTTTCTTTTTTAGGGTGTCCACGGAATTGCTACCCATTTCCATGCACCCGCCCAATTAATTATATATTTCAAAATCAATTGCAAAAAAATATGCATCACATCCAGACATGAGTCCTCTACTTATATCTAAAATCTTATAAAAAAAATATTATCATTTTATTATGGTTAGGGTGGTCATACAAACACCTACTTCTTATTTTTTCCTTGAAATCTTAGTACTACTTGATTGAAATTTCAAATTTTCACCAAATAGATTTTTTTTCAACAAAAATTAACCTAGTAGTTTAGAAACCACATTCAATTTTCCATAGATTCTATTCTTACATATTTTTGAAATAATATAGGTAACTTATTCAAATTTTTATGTCAAGTTGCCCAACTCTGATTTTTTGAATTTTCATTGCCACTTAAGGGCCTGTTTTTTCCATGATGATCCTGCACATACCCATGACTTATCTTCCTTTTTTTCAATTGGTTGCGACAAAATTACCAAGGCAATTGAGTTCCTAGTATGAGTCATGATCATCCTTTTCTATGACTGCTTGTTTTAGGAGATGGTGCGACCATGCACACCATTGATTTATGTCATATCATGGTGTTTGTTGGCCATTACGATAATCCACCTAATGATGATTAATGCAATACCTATTAGTACTTTGGAAAATATTGAAGGATTCTTTCTCTGCACTAACATCCATCTCCTTCTTTTTGATAATCTCTTTTCTTTCATCCTTTGATGATATCCTGTTACATACAAAAATATAATTGCATACATGCTCATATATAGAAATTGCATTGGTATATTACACATTTACATGAATCCATTCTCATATTTACATTCATGCCACTAGCATAAATACATCATTTGCATCATTTTATTTGCATTAAACATAACATATAAGTACATCATTTCATGTGCATACATCATCCATGTCATTAATGCACACAATTTCACATGACAATAACATAAAGCATCATATATCACATAATCCATACATACACAATCATACATCAATGCATTCATAATGATAAGCATGGTACATGATCTATTAGTTTTAAAAAATTATGCATACATAGAACATTATCATCATCATCATGAAGTAACCATCATACATAAAGTAACATCATCAATGTATTAAGGAATTTCATCATATATTACCATCATAAATACATACATAACATAGCAGATAATGCATCATCATAGGAATCATAACATATATCACATTAAATGAAATCAATAAAATCATAATTCATCATAACACAACACATAGCATAAAATTTGCACCAATACTGAATTATATATATAATAATCACAAAATAATGTCACAAGATAGAGTCTTGAGGAATCCCAAAAATAGAGCTCATAGGATCGATGGTCAATATATAAAATTGTCTCAAACATAATAGCAATATCCTATACCCAAACTAGTTCTCTCCTCATCCCCTCGAGGTGAGTGATGGGGTGACTGATGCTCCCTCACTAGAGTTGATGATATATGCTCTGACATAGCCGACTACATCTGTGATGATCTCGAAATAGTCATGACCTATGGCTGATTGTGGTGGGATCTATGTCTTGATGATCATCGGCTATGACTGGATCTACATGCCCTGATGAGTGTTTATGGTTGTGTGATGACTTGTATCCCAATGACTATCCAGATAAGGAAAACGGGCTCACACTACTATGGCTCATGTTGTTGTGACTCCTTCTATTGAACCAACTACCTCTACCACTCCAAGACTGAGTAAAACTCATCTCTTGTCCCTCAACTGGCACAATCCTCTCATAAAGTCCCCTGTAATACTCCCAAGTGGCACTCACCCTCACCAGCTCTCTCGCCACCTCTCCCACAAGCCCAAAACACAACATTGCAAACTCTATGCACCACTATTGTGCCTCCTTCTACCTCACCACCACCTAATCTCTCTCCACCCTGGTCACATTTGACTAGACCTCTAGTGTCCTGATTCGGGTGAGGGCCTCATCTAGCCTGCTATACATATTTTTCAGTCATTGATCGACTATCGCATCTTGAGTAAATGGTGGTCTACCAAATCAAACCTCCTCCCCCTCCACTATCTGATCTCTAATCTACCTCTCTGCATCATCCATCTCCTCCTCTCCCCTATCTCCTCCTCCCTACTAATATCCCCATCGTCCTCTCTGATCACCTCCACGTCCACCTCCATCTCTAGTTGATCTACCTCTAGCTGTTATACCCCTTGACGAGGTCCCTCTAGCTACTCTCCCTCTGCTCTGACCTCCCTCTCCTCCTTGTGTCCCTCACCTACCTCTTAGATAGGTGATAGTTGCACTCGTGTGACTTCCTATCACACTCTCCTTGCCTTCCTCCAACCTCTCCATCCTCCTCCTCCATCTCCTCCATCATCCCCACCATCACCTCTCTCCCCTCTCTATCCATATCAACCATTCCCTCCATCCCCCTCACCATCTCTTGTACCTCCATCCCTCCCTCTCCCCCTACTGCCATCTCTGCCTCCTCATCCTATTGGGTGCACCTATGGTAACACTTCTCACCGATCCACCGGCACTAGTTGATCACAATCTGTCAATGGAAGTGGCCTATGTGTGAGCCACCATGCATCAAACTCTGGGGTGGTCCCTGCATCTATTGGTCCACCACTCCATCCCCACTTTTGAGCCACCAAACCATTTATATGTTTCTCAGTCACTGTCACTAATATTGGTGGTCCCCACACTAACTCCCAAGATGATTGTGCATACTCTACAATTCCTACACGTACATCTTTCCACTCACCAAACTATCTCAGTACCCATTAGGGCAGGTGCATCTCTATGATGAGTTGTGACTGCACCGTCCACCCAATAAGGTACTTGAACTAGCGAGAAAATGAGAGATGCTCCTCTCTCATCCACTGTCTACAGTCCCTATATGGCCTCCACACAAAATCAACCAAAGTATCAATGGCATGGCACTAGTACCCTATATCCCCCACCCAGGTATGTGCCACTGATCCATCGTACATATACACATAGGGCATCCCCTCGCCCAACTACCTCTGTATCGATGACTGAAACATTATAATATGCTCCCATGCCCATATCATAAGGAGTGTAGTCTCATAACTAATATTGGTATATTCCCTATATGCGATGAATGCACCTGATGATACATCATCCCTAGCAAGTATGGCCCCTAGTCAAACACTTTCCCATCTCACGTCATTTGGATCAACTCAGACCCCCATCCTATTGAGAAACCATGACCACGACGATCTAGTATCAATACCCTAGCTATCAAAGTGTACAACATACACTCTGATCAAGCATAATACTTCGCTAGGAACTCCCAGCTAATATCATTTCCATGAATCCCCAACTACGCTATATCCTCATGCTTGTATTAATTTGTGTTGGCCTGCAGTCCCCATTGAGGATTATATACCACCCGCTCTCCTCTTATTAGAATCCGTAGGATCCTATAAATATCCTCGAGCGTCACTATGGTCTTCCCTGTTAAAAATTAAAATGAACATGTCTCAGAGTGCCATCTGTTCGCCAGTGCTATCATAAGACCATTGTTTTCTTGAATAATGGGCATATAGGTCACGTGAAACATCCCTAGGTGCATCAATCACCTCTACTCACTTGGCCTCAACTGATCCCTAAATGCATATATGGTTGGTTGAAACTCTCAGGTATATATCGGTGATAATTATCTCTGCACACACAAACAAAGATTAGCACATCACCAAATATTATCCCTATGATCTAACTAATCAACAATGCATAAGTAAAATGAGCCTAAACCAAATGAGCTTTACTTGTAGTCAATTGCATTGTTCTACCATTCACTTGCATTACATGAATCACATGCATCGTTTCATCCCATAGATACAAATTGTGTTATGGTGATTATGTCATTTGGCCATGTAGATGCACCACTTTATTATAATTATGTTTTTCCCCCATCTATTTCACCGCTTTTGAGCATATGTGTCGAATCAACCTACCTTTGCATTGTAATCTAGCAATTGCATTGCATGGCCCGGTACTTGCATTTTTCTTTGGCACTTGCATTAGACCAATTCATGGTTATGATTTTAATCTAAACCCTACCCTCCCCTTGCACTTGTTTTTCGACGTAGTAGATGCATGCAATGCGAATAAATTTGTGTGCTTTGCATGTAGCTGCGTCGAAATCTAGTTCGGCGTATTTTCTTTCCCGATTTTGGAGGCCCTAAAACTACTCAAAAATTACAAAATCACAAAGTGGGTACGAGGTACATACAACTACTCTTGATCCCTTTGGTTGTTGGAATGTCTATATACTCGGTATTCATAATGATTGACCTCCAGAATAGTCATCTTCACATAATGTCCTTTCACTCTAAGCTTTGAATCTCCTATAGGCAACAATGAAAATGAATTACCTTTTTACCCTCCTCAAGCCTATTTATAGGGTGAAAATTAGGGCTTCCCCTAGGTTTTTTAATTGTATGCACTTTTTTTCGCTTTCAAACGCCCTTTCAACGAATTTAAACTTGTCGAAATTCAAAATCGACTGTGTTGTTGTTTTTCTAGTCATCAAATTGATTTATCGGGACATTTTCCAAATTTTTCCAGCACTCGACCAAAATTCACAAATTTTTTTGAGGGGGCATAGATACTCCGTACCTTTACTTAGGCATATCTTGAACTGAATTGTATTTCTTACAATGCGCTAAATTGTATTATGACAAAGAGGGGAAAAATATAAACACATAAAATTGACCTAGGCTTGGAAACTTTATTTCTTCGATATTTCATTGCAACATAATTAAAATATTTAATTATGTCCTATGGTCCAAATTCAACTATTAATTAATTCATATCTTTTATTCCTCTGTACTATTTAAATAAATAAATTACATTTATTTTATTTAAATATGTTGTTAACTTCCTTGTCTCCCTATTATTAAATAAAATCCTAAATTTATTTAGTTATCATTTATCTAAAATATTTCCTCTGATTATGTAAATTAATTTTATTTATATGCATCATTAATTTGCTTATGTCTTCTTATAATTAAATAAATTCCTATGATTTATTTAATTATTGTCCACTTTCTCCATTTTCTCCATAATTAAATAATAATTATTAATTATTTGATTATCTTATTGACCTTTTCCCTAAATTTAATTAAAGCCATTTATTTAAATTTCCCACTTTATATTTTCCCACCAAGTAAATAATTTGAAATAATTATTTACATCATATGACTTCACCACTTTTGAATTAAATTAAAAGGTCCACATCATTTCTTGAATCAAATAATTTTAAATTCCTATTTGATTCTCCACTATCCTCCTTTTCTATGCCCAATATCTCCTTGTCACATGCATTCTTGACCTTTGCAATCTCAATCTTTCATTTGAAATTTTAACCGAAGTTTGCCCTAACCCTAATTGCTAGTTGTCACATGCAATTTCAACCTTTGATCTTAAGGTTTTGTCAACTTTCAATCTTGGCCCTTCATCCAAAAATAGAAATTCTTTAAAAAGGTGTTGGCAACCTCATTTGAGAAATCATGCCTCATCTTGCAAACTTGTCTGATTTGCAAATCCTTCAATATTTGCTTGAGTCTTTGTCATAGGTCTTAGTTGCTCTTCAAAATATGAGGGAAAACATCATTTTACAACAAATGGAGAAGGGCAATAAAGGTCAATAATGGAGGGCATGAAGGTTGTTTGGTGAAACTTTCCTTTTATTTATGTTATTTTCCTTCTTTGTGCTTCATTGTTTAGCTAGGGTTTATTGTATGCATTCTAATTTTTATGCTAACCTGAATTTTTACCTTAGTTATATCTTTTTTACCACCCATATGGAAAGATTTACTAATTATGGCATGGAGGCTCATGCTCTGCTTGCTGTGTTGTGAATAGAATAGGGTGGTTGATTGTTTGGCAAAATGAGTTTCTAAAGATATTCGTAACAAGAATGCGACTAATTGAGATTATCTATCCTAAGATAAAATCCAAGATTGTACTTCCATTGATTCACCATGAATATGGTTAAATTCTCATTTTTAAAATTTTGGTGCTCATCCTATGTATCCTATTTGATTTGTTGTTTGTTATGTTGGGAGGGCTTAATGGTTTCATTAAAGGCCCCTTTATATGTTTTCCTTCTTAATATTTTATTGATTACGATTATTATATGAAAATATCTCTATTATATATGAATGGACACTTTTTTTATTAATATAATTCAGAAAAAAAAAACGGAAAGAATGAAAGAGAGAATTATACGAACATATTCCACTCTTTTCCATTTAAAATTTAAAAAATAATAATAACACAAGTTTCCACTATAAACTCGCTTTCCACCATGTCTTCGAATAATTCTAGGAGGACGAAAAGGGTAAGATTGCCCATTGTAATGTGAAACGATACCTCGTTTCGAAATGTGTGATATTGACTTTTCTCCACATCTAACTTGAATTAAAGTAACGAAAATATGCTTAGAGGATATTGTTATTCTATTCATATTACCCAATAGATGACTGACAAATGTCCTCCACTCACGGATTCCCAAAATTGGGTTGTTATTGAAAGGTCTTTTGCGCTTACATGGGAGACCTCCAGTTTAAGGAAAACCAGATGAACATAATTTATACATGGAAAAGGAGGAGATAGTGGAAGGCCAGGTGGTTACGGCTAATATACTCCGCTGTGGGACAACACTTCACGTGGGCAGTCAGACAGTGGGGGCCTCCATGTATTTAGAGCAAATGTTAGAGATACTATTAACATTTCAGTAGAACAACGTGGGCCGTATATTTGATTTGCTATCTCTATAGCTTCGCCAAATCTATTTGTCATCATACAGATCGTTCCTTGGGCAGCGATTGGAAGAATCAAGGGTTGGTAAGGGCAGCACCGCTAAATGCGAATCTCGATGGCAAATCCTATTAAACCCAGAAAAGAATGACTTGCGCCACAACGATCTGACCAGTATCTCTTGAGAGGAAGAAAACAGTATTATATGCTCTTCTCATCTTCTGGGAAACTGTTTGTACGAGGAACAAGGAAGGGCGATCGATCCCCAGCGTTTTAGTCCAAGCCTTAGCTTTGTGTGAGCGTTATACCGTATTTTGGTGTGGATTGACTGCTTCTGAGATCTGGTTTACTGATTAGCTGGAGTTTTGTTGATTTCAGCTGGATGGGGCGGGGGAAGATAGAAATAAAGAGGATCGAGAACCGAACAAATCAGCAGGTGACGTTCTCGAAGAGGCGAAGTGGGCTGATAAAGAAGGCGCATGAACTGTCGGTGCTGTGCCAGGCAGAAGTGGGTCTCATCATTTTCTCCAGCCGAGGGAAACTCTACGAGTATGGTAGTCACGGGTATGTGTGCATCTTCAACTCTTTCATCTCGCCTGCTCATTTCTAGGGTTTCCAATCGCTCTATCATCTCTTGTAGAGTGACAAATAGTAAATATTTGTTTTATTCTCGGAAGGGAAATTTTTTAGAACTATATGCTGGATGAGTGCGGCCTTGGCCAATCTACTTGGGAATTGCTTAAAATTAAAGCTATTAAACATGCTGTTTTCAGTATTTTGGTTTTTTCAGCGGAGGGTATTATTTTGGTTTTTATAATGTCTCTGAAAATATTCAGAAATTGTTAACCGGCAGGCCTGACTCTCTTACCAGAAGCCTTTAAATTGAAAAAACACAAACACAAACTAGTCGGGTAGTCCCATTCACAAAGTCAATCGAACCCCTAAATTTTCTAGGGGTGGGCTATTTATAAGCTCAACAAGTATCCATCTTCTTATATTCCATTTCTGGCTTGCGTTTCAGCCAACACTTTTATGGGAAATCTACAGTAGGGTTTATCCAGACAATTTTCACAGTCAATTTTATGAGAAGAATACTAGAAGCTGAAGTATCCATCTTATATTTCATTTCTGGCCTGCTTTTCATCTAACACTTTTATGGGAAATCTAAAATAGGGTTTATCCAGACAATTTTGACAGTCAATTTTATGAGAAGAATACTACAAGCTGAAGTATCCATCTTATATTTCATTTCTGGCCTGCTTCTCAGCAACCACTTTTATGGGAAATCTACAGTAGGGTTTATTCTGACAATTTTCACAGAAGAATCTACAAGCTGTCTGATATATACAAGTTTCAAGAATATTCTAGAATATATAAGATTTTGGGACAGTATACATCTTGTACATTTTTTTTTTGGAAAACATAGTCTTCAAAGTTTTCAATTAAAATATTATTTAGCAACATTAAAAATTATAATATATTTTTAAGAATCCAAACATATTATAATAAATTTTCAAGCTGTTATTTTTATTAGGAAATTTAATGTTTACACTCAAGTAAGAATCAAGATGAATAACCTCTCACTCAGATTTATTATTCATAGGAATGAAACAACAATGAAATAAAAGCTTATTGGAAGCTTCTCAATCATTTTCTATCAATATTATTCATCCAATGAGCTCAATATTTTTCTATCAATATCAGTTGCTCATATTAACTATTGTTTTTGATAAAAGGGTAAAACGGGTTTACAGGGACCCGAAACCACAAAGTTTACAAAATATCGATAAGAACACCAAAGTTCCACCAAAAAAATAGCTGCCCAAGAAAAAACTAACAGCAATCAAACAAAAGGATCAGAAAGGTCAGGAAAGAAGAGACAGCAGAGAAAGAACACCGAAAGCCCCAACCATTACTTTAGAGGCCTAAGGACAGTCTCAGTCTACGCCTCCAAATCTTGCATATATTTAACCCCCTTTTTAAAAGTTTGCACCATTTTTGGAGCTAGGGGGGCCTTGCGCTTCAAATTGGCCCGGGTTCTTTTAGAAATGCCACCATCCATATCCTGGCTTTTATCTTTTGTTTCTTCCAGGTCAACCACCAGAGAGCCCTGTTGGGCTTTGTCAAGCTTTTCAGTCATTGCATTAATAATTATAGCATTATGTCTTGTTATACGGTTTTTTTGTTCCGCGATGGTTCTGATGGTATTCTTTAAGTCCTCAGCATCAGTATCAATGTTCCTATTACTATACACCGCTTCTTTCTTACCCAATTTAGCAATCTTAGCACCCATTTCATCGATCTTATTTTGCAGAGCCCAGTTTTTAATTTTTAGCTCATTGATTTCAGAGAAGGTCCAATCCGGGAGTTCTGAATGGGACTTAGAATTGGTTTTAGCTAGGTAGAGATAATCAATGGATGGTTCTTTTCCAGTGTTAACAGGGGAATTGTCGGCATTATGAATGTCCGGTAAAGGGTCCACACAATGCTTAGAGATGTTGGTATCAGCTTCCTCCAACTCAGAGGAATCTTCGGTGTAAAAGACAAGGGTTTTAGCCTGGGTAGTCTTACCAGCAGGGCTAAACTTAGGAGGAGGACAATCAGGCTCAAGCTCAACCCGAGAATTACTCGGATCCCTGGAAGGGCCAACATGCAAACTAGGGGCTTTTGGACCCGGGCTAGGGTTAGGAAAATACTCCGAGCCAATGGGCTCAGTATCATCACTCTCAACAATAGGGTTGGCTTCCAAGGAAGCAGGGGCAGACACATGCAGATGTTCAACAATAAACCTAATTAACCCAGTATGAAGGATAGGGAATCTTTTGGGGTTTTTTTTATTGTCCTCCAAACTTTTCTTCAAAGAGCAGAAGAGATAATAGGGGATAGAAACCCTTACCTTGTGACGGAAATGGTTGAGGAGAGCGTGGTACCCATAGACTTTAGTAAAACGTTCGTCCACCGTGATATACTTCATTATAGCCCGCAAAACCTTTCTCCATATAGATTTTATGGAGTCAACATCAAAGTAATTGTTAGCAATTTTAACCAAGTTTTATTTTCCTTGTCATTTTTAGGGAATCTGATAACTGCTTCATCAGAGTAAGCCCTATCCCTAAAAAACTTCTTCTTATCAGTGGGTAATCCCGTAACTTTGGCAATAAGATTTTCATTGAACTCCACATTCCTACCGAACAGAGTCAAATAATCATCATGCCAATTTTTGACAAAGAGATTCGTAGCCTCCATATCATAACCATGAAGCTTCTCCAAGAAAGGAATAAGTCCTCCACTTTTAAGCTTGTTCCAAACCTTAGCATTTTTTATGTGGGTTTCATAGCTGTCCGGCTCAGTTCGCTTTCTGTCTCCTCCCATATCGGTCAACACAGTGAGGAAGATCCAAACACAAGTCTTTCTAAAATTGGCCCCGCAAAATCTTAGCACCCACAAAGCGTGTAGAGTTATCTTGCAAATTACTCCACAGAGCTCGGTCCCATACAAACAAATGATTGTGATATGACAGATGCAACCTGTCCTCATTAAAGGGATAACATGATGCTTTACCAAGTGATTTATCATAATTTAATAGGGCACAAACTTTTATATTTAGATCACTATTATTTAGCCAGGTACACACTTCTTTACTCTTAACTCCTTCATTAGGAAAAAAGTCCGCAACAACATTGGCTTCTTTATAGGCGTGTGAGATTTTAACTTTTTCAAACTCAACCAGTTTCAATTTAGCTTCATTAATCCACGATTTGATGGTCCACGAGGGAGGAGACTTGCCACGGAGGCAATCAATTATGTTTTTGGAGTCTCCTTCAAGCCATAAGTTTTTAATGTTGAGACTATGAGCTAAATTTATAATATGGTAAGCAGCAGCCGCCTCCACCAGGTGATTAGTTTGAGATCCAAGAGGAGAAACAATCGCACCTATGAAGTTGCCATTGGAATCTCTTAAAACTCCTCCATAGCCCACCGCCCCCGGATCACCTTTAGCTGCACCATCGAAGTTAGCTTTGATCCACCCGTTAGGCAGAAAAGTCCAGTCAATTCCCTCTCTATCCTTTTTAGCCTTCATAGTAAAGCTAGAAAAAATAGAATCTATGTTCCATTCCTTAGCAACACAAAGATCATAGTTCGAAAACTCCGCATTCAAGGTCTTCCTATCCTTCTGGGCCATAGCCCTGAAGTTTTCCTTTAGAGATCTGACAATTTTATCAAAGACATTATTCACAGAGGCTTCTTTGCCCCTAAAAATTCTGTTATTGCATTCTTTCCAGATGTCCCAAGCAATATGAGGGAAGGATAACTCCCAAAATAATCTAAGTAAAGGATTCTTAGTCGGGGCGTTCCATTGAGAAAAGAGATCTTCAATGAGCATAGGGAAAACCCAAGAGAGGTTCTGTAATCTGATAAAAATTTTCAAAAGAGAAGCAGCAAAAGAGCAATGAAGGAATAGATGATTTACAGATTCAACTTTCATCTTACAAAGACAACATCTATTAGGGATTTGAAATCCCCGTTTACACAGGTTGTCAATCGTAAGCAATTTATTTTGAAGCAAGATCCAAAAGAAGATGTTAATTTTAGGTATCAGATTATTGCACCAAGCTTTAGACCAGAAGGGAGGAAGATTCAGAGAAGAAGTGAGCTTAACAAAAACAGAAAACACAAAAAAATTACCAGTGGGATCATCAATCCATACCACACGGTCCTCCAGCTGCTCCGAGCTAAGTCTAATTGCCAACAAAGTAGTCTGGATGGGGACCAAGGCCTGACTAATTCTGCCCAAGTCCACCCAATTACCATTCACTCTATAATCTTTCACAAAAGTTTCAAACCTAGCCTTGCAATCCTCAGCCCAATCTCTGAAGGGGTTGATATTAATCAAAGGTTTCTTAAAAAACCATCGGTCTTCCCAGAATCTGATACTATTGCCATTTCTCACTTGCCAACCAATGCCTTCCTCAACAATCTTTTTTCCAATAATTAAATTATTCTAGCATATAGATCCTCTCGGAAGAAGGTGGAGATCCTTCTTAATAATGGAAGAACTATTGTTATCTAAATATTTGCTAGCCAAAATATCTATCCACTCTCCGGAGGCGGAGAAGATTCTCCAAATTTGCTTAGCCAAAAGGATTTTATTAATAAATCTGATTCTTCTTAACCCAAGTCCACCATTCTTTTTAGGTCTACAGACCATATTCCATTCAATTAAGGGAATTCTCTTATTTTCCTCAACACCCGACCAAAGAAATCTTTTTTGAATTTTTTCAATTGAATCAGCAAATTTGGTAGGGATCTTAAAGAGGCTCAGACGTAGATAGGGAGATTCTGAAGGGAGGCTTTGAGGAGCTGAAGCTTTCCGGCTTGGATATTAACTATTGTTGTAATTATATATACAACTTATTTAAATACAAAAATACAAATGCAAGATATACAACACTTTCCCAAAAATCTAGATCTAATGCATATAAAATAAAAAGATACCAACCAAAATAATTATGAAATATATGTTTTGGGATAAAAGAAAATCAGATTGAGGTGATTTCTTAGTACAAAAGAAATACAATCAAACACATATTATTATTTAAATAATATTTGTTTGATATATTAATATAAGATAAGTATTTTTAGAATTTCTAGAGGCAATTTTAGGGGATATAAAATTATTTAACTATTGTGAGTTTGATAAAGATGAATTAATGGCAGAAATAAATTATTTATCAATTTGATTACGAAGATTATTTAGTTATTGTAGATTTAGAAAAGAAGTTTTAATTGCAATAGTAATTTTTTTTATTACTTGTTTCTTAGGTTATAGAGAGTATTTAGTTATTGCAGGTTTAACAAAGAATAATTAATAGCAGAAAAAAATATTTATCACTTATTTCTCATTTTGAATATGAAGGTTTTTTAGTTGTTGTGAATTTAGGAAAGAAGATTAGTAGTAAAATATTTATTAATTGTTTCTCAAGATATAGAGATTACTTAGCTATTGTAGGTTTAACAAAGAGGAATAAATAGCAGAAATAAATTATGTATTACTTATTCTTCAATTTGATTATTAAGATTATTTAGTTATTGTGAGTTTAAAAAGAGCATTTAATAATAGAAATAAAATATTTATTACTTTTTCAATTTAATAATAATATGGATGAATATTAGCTAGTAAAACATAGATTTTTAACCTTTCAACATGAAAGTGTGATATTATTCAAGTGGGCTATGAAGAGTAAAAAGATTAGAATATCTTGAAAATATGAAAGAGAATTTGGAAAAAGGAAAAGAAGAATGATAAAAGGAATAGAAATTTATAAAGATTATTTAGATATTTATCATTGAAGCTAAACTTAAAGTATGTCATAATGGAGAAAACACAAGTTTCATTTTTTTATGAAAAATAAATAAATAAAAGAAATATAGCTAAAACATAGATATAAGAAAATAAAGTTATATTATTTCTTGTTATGTGACTTTTTTCCCAAGAAGACATATGATATAACCCCTTAAAATTAAAAAGGAGATAGAAAAATAAAGGATAAAATGACCCTTTGGTTAAAAAGAGATATTAATACAAAACATGCATGAACACTCTTTAATAGTGATAGTGAGAGAATAATTATTTATTTCAATAATTATTAAAAAGCAACCTTTTGTGTTAGGGTCTAGGTGGGAATTTAAACATTTAGAGAAGGGACATGTTGTAACGTGTGTCCAAATCGAGGTATAGCATACAATCGGGATTGTCCTAGCCAAGAATTTTACCAGGAGGGCCTTTGAGGCAAGTATTTTAACCATAAGGCCCTTTGAGGCAAGTTGGGGGTTCTTGCCGATTCCTTCGAGGGTGTTTGTTTGTTCTGAGAAATAGCCTAGGTCCATAATCGTTCCTCTAAGTGTTGGATAGCCACCTTTCCTTGACTTTAATGGGTGATCCCACAATAGTGGTTTACAATTTTTGGTCAAAGTGGACACTGAAATTATTATTTTTAACTAAATCTTCACATTTGAGCACCTATAGGGGCTAAATCGTGAGGAATTTGAAGATGATGCAAACTAGAGTCTGGTCACATTTTGTGTGTAGATTCTAAAAATATTTTATTCAATTTTTTTGGAATCAGATTACAGTTCGGGTTTGATCTAAGGTGGTTTGATCGAACCATTTTCAATTGGAATCCTTAAAATGGAACTTTTTAAGACTTAAATCATTATATTTTCTAAAAATATGCGATTTCATTAAAAATCAGTTCCTCTCTGAAATTGTAAACGAGTTTTGTGGGATCACCCTAAGATAATTATTAAAGAACCATTCATTTGATAATATTGAGAATATTGTCTATATGATTTAATGTTATTATGATTAATCTATGTCGATGTGTTATTCCATTTATTATATTGATTATTTAATTGTCACATGTTTGTAGCTTACATTAATTATTCATATTTATTTTAATAGTATTGCATATTATAAATTATATTAACTCTAATATTTGCTATATTAACTCTAATATTTGCTATATTAAATCCATTGCTAATACTTAATACCCATAAGAGAAAAAATAACCACATTTCTTATAATAAAATTATAAATAATTTATAATATGCTTTTGTAAGGACTTAGTAGTAGATTTTTTTGTTACATTAAAGCATATACACGTTATTGGAATTTAATTAGTGTTTAGATATGGGATTCAAATTTAACTCAATTATTTTAAAATAGATGAAAACAAATATCTTAGATCTTTTGGCAGTGTAATTTCATAAGAAATAACTTTATTTTCAAAATTAATTGTAAGTGAAAACACATTGATTGTAATTCCTTCAATTAAATTAAAAATTCAGAATCAAATTTATTTAAATATTATTTTATTAAGAATATATGAACTAGATTATTAATTAATGATTATCTTCTCAAATTCAAGATCAACCAAATTTTTATGAAAATACAAATATATAAAAAAAATAAGAGAAATTAAGAAAAATGAAACTTTAAAATTAGCTAAAATTGTCATGTATAGCTAAAATTACCATGTATAGAAAGGTGGCATGAAAATAGTGGACATAGGGGAAAAAAAGAAAAGAGCAATGACCCAATTGAAAGGATTTAAGGGAAAGCTAGCTGCAAAATCATACAAAAAAAACTTTATAAAATAAGTTATGAAGAAATATTCAGTGTTTTTGTTATTCGGATATAATAAAAGCAATGCAAGCATTGGCTACCCATTAGAAGTCATAATCTGTGAAATATGCACTTTAGTTTGAAGAAGATGATAAAAGATTTTAGCTATATATTTTTTAAATAAAATTTTGGAAATATTTTGGTTTTATTTCAAAACAAATTAAAATAAAATATTAGAAAAAATGGATGGCTCTTTGTTAAAAAATTTCTATGATTACATCATTAATCTAAGTTCTAGTAAATATTAAAAAGAAGGATGCATGTTGATAGATTACAAATATAATAAAGTGGGATATATTTAGTTTATGTATTTCTATTATATATTAAAATTAATTTATTTTTATTTTATTTTTATAAAATTATTAGTTTTTAATAAAAACAAAATTAAATATACTAATAAAAATATACAAAGAATATTTATATATAAAAATAAAAGTAAATATTGAGAAAAAAAATTCTTTTAGTAAATTAGTGCAAGTTCAATTAATATCTATCATTTCATTCTACGATATGATGTTAACTCTAAAGAAGTCACAAAAATTAAGCTAGTAAAATATATGATATAAAACTATAGGACCTAGAAACACATGTAATTTCAAATCATCGATTGAAATTAATCTACTTTTCTAAATTATATGTATTATTAAGTTTATAAGGATCAAAATTGTCATTTCAATTGTATCAAATATATTATTCTAGTAATTTCTAATATGGATTCTTTAATATATGTTTCAATGAATTGTAATGTGTATTTCTTGAGTGGTTATTTTTTCAAATTATTATTTTTTATTTTTTATTTAAAGATTAGTAGATTATTATACAATGAAGAAGTTTTAATCATTTATGTGTAGGGAAATTTTCATTTTCATGGCCTACGTATATTTTTAACAATTATATAACTATAAAAATTCAATGTAAATAGATGGAACAAGAGAGATTGTAAGTCCTCCATGACAAGGTTACTCAAAATTTGTGTAGGGTGAACATGGATATGACAAAAGTGTTGGACTGAATAATTTATCTATTCAATATACTTAACTGTAGTTAGGTTGATGAGGTTAGACAACATCTTGTCTAACTGAGTGTGCAAGATTTTAGCCTCTAGATGTTACCAAGTTTTGTGGTAAACCTCATGTTGGAAGTCTTTCCATCTCACCTCAAAGGTCACTCAACACTTGGAATCAAGGTTGATGATTTGGTTAAATAGGATGTCATTTTGAACATTTCTAGTGATCTATAGATTGACACCTATAGGATAAAATGTCTACTCATTTGTGCCACATCATGGGGCACTTGTTAGTATACATGATAGGTGGATTTCTAATTCCTTGCCTATATATGCAATGCTTCTCCATTTATACATTTGGGTTGACTAAATATATACTCGAATTTGTTCATTGTGTTTTTTTTAATCTCCATGATCTTCTCATTCTTATAAAAAGAGGGTTGAGATAAAATATGGAGAATGTAAAGGATTAGGAGAATGGTTTATGGGACAATAGTTTTCTATATTTAAAAATTTAACAATTTTAGTTTAATTTGATGAGAGATTATCCAAGATAAATTAAAATTTAGAGGCATGAGTACCTTTACTTGCATAAATATGCTGATATGACCTAAATAATCTTTTGCACTATCTTCATATCCATGGTTATGTATTGTGTCCAACATTTTTTTGAGCTCATCAGCAAAAATGAGCATATTACCATTTTTTGTTGCATCTCTTATTTTACAAAAATATATCTTTCTTCATTTTCCTCATATAAGAGAGGATATTAGTTTTTCATTAATCTCATTTAGGAAAAGGAAAATCAAAGGAATTATATTTATGGATACCTAATAAAATAGAGATTTTCCATGATTTCTTATACATCCCCCAATGAATCACCTTTATTTATATTCATATAGAATCAATGTAGAAGGATATCTATGTAATGTATGCCCTTTTAAAAAGAGTTGTAAGCTCTTTTGACCTCGAGTTATGAACTAACGAGTTCACAAATAGGGGACCTCATCCCCAACATAGAAACTCAATAATAAAATATCAATAGGGTTTGAACCTTGGTTATTAGAACAAAAAAATCACATTTAAATCATCATAATATGTCAATATTGAAAATGGGTTCATTTAACTTACTCAAAAAAGGTGAGAAAAAAATATAGTGTATTCATTGCCATAATATTGAATTTGATAACTTAAAATACAATAGTAGACTAATTAATTTAAGTAAAGTACTTTAATACAAAAAATATTTTTTAAATAACCTAATTTATTATTATTAGAGATATAATTACTATATATGATTATACTTGCAATCATTTAAAATTTTAATTCTTCTACATAAATAGCTATGTAATTGCAAGAGAGAAGGTAGTAAACACTAGAAGAGGTAAATTGTAAGTAATCTCATGATTATAAGAATGGACATACATCATTCAAAAATTATTGGATTTTCAAGTTTAAAAGATCAAAAAACATATGAAAATGAATAAATTTTAGGGAATGAGAGTTTCTATTGTGTTAAACATCCATAAAAATAATAAAGGTTTATTGGGGAAATAAATTATTTATAAGAATTGTCATTCAATAGATTCTCTTTGTATACTAAAATGGGAAAATTATATAATGCCATATTATTTCAAGTGAGAGAAATGATGAGAAATATTAAAAGTGGACTTAACACAAATATTAGTAGTATTCATTATGCTCCATTAAATTATGAAAAGTGCTCCTTTAGATGTCACAAATGTCTTAAATATACTTAATATTTGATCCAATTCCTTCGCTATGCATTTTGCATCATATTATTTAAAAAGAAAGTCACAAAGTTATAAAATTATAAAAATAAATTAATACAAACAAATTATTACTCAAAAATTTAAATTATAAATGAAGAAAATGGTATTTGAAAAGAGAATATATTAACTATGTTAACTTTAGAAACAACATCTGTAACAAATTTTTTTATTAGGTAAGTTAGAAAATGGTCCCAATCCCATACAAAGTAGAGTTGGAAATAAAGAAGGATCCCCTTTACAAAGCTATCAAAATACCAACTAGCTCGAAATAAAACACAATTTAAAAAAAAAAAAAACAACCCCTAAATACCTTAATCAATTTGTTGGGACCACACCCAACACAACTAGAAATTTGTATCAAACCTAGAAAAATACACATCCCAATTAGTCACGAGAATGTGAGAAATTATTTGGAATACCTTTCTTCCTACATTGAACAATAGTCCAAGACAACCTATAACAAATATTTTTTTAAATAGTATTATTCTTGTTCTTTAAGGAATTCTTTTGATTATTTGATAATTATAATTACATTTTTACTAATAAAAAAAATTAAAGTACAAATTTTTAATTTAAGAATATAAAATAATACTAAAATAAATTTATAATTTCTATGAATGTGAGTATTGTATAGGAAAATGAAAAAAGATAAATAAAGATTTAAAAGATTAAAAATCAATAAAAATAAATTAAATATAAAAAGATTTGTATTTATCGATTATAATGTAAAATTATAGTAACTGGCTGATTAATAGATGTGGATGCAACTCCACAACATAATACTATTTTATTTTTATATTTTAATTTGATAGAGTAGATTTACATAAAGACTTGAAATATGAAAATGATGAGAGGATGAAGGTAGTTATAAAAAAAAATTAAAAAAGATAAATGAGGATAATATTGAAGACTTGAGTTAGCTAGATGGGTTCTTGAGTCAATTCAACTAAAATTTAAAAAAATTCATTTCAAATTGTCAACAATAAAAACAAAATATTTAATTTACTAAATGGTTAAATGAAGAGAATAATTTTTGAATTCAAACATGGATTCAATTAGAAGAAAAAATATGTAACTTGAAGACATAGTTAACTTGTGAAAAGATAATAATAAATTCGTTAATTTATTTAATATATTTTGGATGAGAAGGTTACAATTTGAAGAATGAGTTAGGTGGTACAAATGAAAAGTTTATTTATTTAAAATAAACAATTGGGTATGAGGATGATCACGGAAAAAATAGGCCCTTAATTAGCAAAAATATCAGAATAAGTTATCTATATTATTTCAAAAATATGTAAGAATAAAATTTGTAGACAATTGAATGTAGTTTCTAAATTAATAGGTTTGTTTAAAAAAATAAATTTATTTGGTGAAAATTTGAAATTTCAATATAGTAGTACTTAAATTTTAGGGAAAAAATAAGAAGTAGGTGTCTGTCTAACCACCCTAACCACATTAAAATGATAATATTTTTTTATAAGTAAGGGACTCATGTCCTGATGTGATGCATATTTTTTTGTAATTTGTTTCCAAATAAATAATTAATTATAATTTTGTTTATGTCAACTTTTAAAAAATATAAAGACTCGTATGTCTGACCACCTTAACTTGGTCAAAAATTCATGAAATTGAATTCTTTATTTTTTAATCTTATAGTATGCGAAACATACAATGTGATGTATGTTTTGGATTCAAAAAATATGATACCATTTGAAAGCTAGAGATGTTTTTCAATCAGCCTAAAAATTAGGACTTTAGTCGTAATTCAATAGAAAATTAATAATAATTATTTATTAAATTCAAAGTAAAGCATAATCTATATTGGTGGAAATCTAAGAATCTCCTTTAAAAACCCTTTTCGTTTCATCAATTTTGAGTAAAAAAAAAGTCGTCAGGCACATACCCATCATATTGCCACTTTTTGGCCCATCATGATCCTGCACATACCCAATTAGCTCTCATTTATTTAAATAATAAAATATTATTTAAATAAGTGGATAAAATATTGAAAATAATAAATAGTAATATTTAATTAATAATAGTAAAATAATGATAAATAATTGGTTAATAATAAATGGTAAATGGTGTGATAAATTATTAAATAATGATGTGGTAAATGATATGATAAATGGTAAGATGATTGAATAATGTGATAAATGGTCAATTGTTAATAGTAAATGATTCAAAAATGATAGATAATTAGTGAATAATTAATTAATAGTTGTTGAGCTATTTTTTATGTTTATAACAATAAATTTTAGTGTTTATATTTTACTCCTCTTTGAAACAATGTTCAAATTAATATTGATTCAAATAGAAGAAAAGTAGTTCAGAGGAAATAATTGGAAGAGATGAATAAAAGGATGGCATTCCCTAATTGGATAAGAAATGGCAATTTGAAACAGAAAGATTATAGATGATGCCCCCTTGAGATATTATCCATGAATAAACTATTCCAGTGATTTCTAGAAAGATGGTATGTGAAGAAAATTTCAAATTCAAGATGGAAAATTAAGATATGCAAGAAACATGATGATGAACTTATTTTTTTGAGGTGTTATGTTAACTTTGAGTTTAGCCTTTATTTGATACGAAAATGGATGTTATAGACTAGGGTGTATAATGCCGAGGTGATAATATATCAAAATGTATGGATTGAATCTAAAGCAAAAAATAGATAATAGGATGCCCCAACACTTACTAGGTGTTTGATGCTCTTGTTAGATCTATGATCAAACAACTAATAGACGTTTAAGGAATTCCCTACACATCACAAAGATACTTGACCTTGGTGGATTCAATGAGATATTAACCATCAAACACACCACATAAAAAATATAGCAATTCTCATAATATATACCATTCAACACACAAGATGATATAAAATGATAATGGAAACCTTAACTAAGCATAGTGTGGTTCAAAAGATAAATCAAAAGAAAGATCAAAATATCAAAAAAATAAACCAAAGAAAAAGACAAGCAACAATCAACTTACAGACCTAAAATAATAAATATGGAGAATCTGCTCCTTAACCACAATTTGTATGTGACCCATCAAAGTATAATTTCAATTCAATTCTAGTGTCCACATTGAAGATAAATTCATCAGGAAAATGTGCCCCTAAAGGATGGTCTGCCTTCATGGGTGCATCCGCTAACTGATATGCAATCACTTGTCTTTTTATAGCCTTCCTCTCCACATATTGGATGTCATATTCACTAAGTATCATAACCCATTTAGCCAATCGACCTATTAATGCTACTTTACTTAGGAGATATTTCAGGGGATCAATCTTTGCGACCAACATGGTTTGGCGATTTAGCATATAGTGCTGAAGTTTTTGAGTAGCAAAGACTACCACAAGACAGGCATATTCTATGTTTCTGTAATTTAATTCATATCCCACCAAGGTACGACTGATGTAATGCACTGCTCTTTCATGACCTAGATCATTGTTTTGTGCTAGAAGAGCTCCTAATACTGACTGAGTTACTGAAATGTTTAGTATCAACAGTTTTCCATCTATAGGTGGCATTAAGATAGGTGGAAAGAGCAAATAATCCTTGATTTTTTGGAAAGCTTCCTGACATTTAGGTGTCCACACAAATGGTACTCCTTTCTTGAGTAAATTTTGAAATGGGTGTATTTTGTTTGCTAGTTGTACAATGAAATGCCTGATAGACTTTAATCTTCCCTATAGTGTTCTTAGTTGACCAATGTTGACTGGAGGAGGCATTTCTATGATAGCTTTTACCTTCTCTGGATCTACTTCAATGCATCTTCTAGAAATGATATACCCTAAAAGTTTCCCTAATTTTACTCCAAAGACACATTTCTTTGGATTTAGCCTAACTTTGTAATTCTCTAGCCTCTGGAATATCTTGTCTAGAACCTTCAAATGATCTGCCCCTGTTTTTGAATTACTATAATGTCATCGACATAATATTCTATGAGAGTATGTACAAAGTCATGGAAAATAATTATCATTGTTCGTTGATAGGTAGCTCCTACATTCTTAAGCCCAAAAGGCATAAAATTCCAACAGTATGTTCCCCATGGACACGTGAAAGTTGTCTTGTGTTAGTCTTCAGCTGCGATTTTGATTTAGTTATATCTAGAGAAACCATCCATGAGGCATAACATCTTGTATCCTGTTGTAAGATCTATTATCATGTCTATGTTCGACAAAGGGAAGTCATCCTTAGGACATGCCTTGTTAATGTCTCTAAAGTCTATGCAAATGTTGGTGCCCTCAGTTGGTTTAGTCACTAGCACAAGATTTGAAATCCACTCTGCATAGTTTATGGTTCTTATGAATCTGACATCAAGGAGTTTCTTAAGTTTTGCTTTGACCAGTAGAGAAATTTGTGGATGCTTTTTCCTTAACTTTTGTTTGACTGGCTTAATACTTGGTTGTAATGGTAGATGGCGCAATATGAGGTCTGGATCTAGCCCAAGCATGTCTACATATGACCATGCAAAACTTATTTGTCTCATTGTAAAGAAGTTCTGAAACTCTTGTTTTTTTGTTTTTGCAATGATGCCGCAAAATATACTATATGTGGTTTTTCTTTTGTATTTATGTTGACTTCAACAAACTCTTCTACTAGCATTGGTGACTTTTCCTATTCAATAGGGAGAATATTTAAAATTCTATCCTTGGGTGCCTCAAAGAGGTTTTCGCCCTTGGATATGTCCTTTATTTTTACTATTTCTTCGTCCAAAGGTGCCTTTCGATTTTCACCTAGGGACTTGTCATTTTTCTCATTTTCATCATTTTTCTTTTTATTTTCAATTTTGCGACTAGAGGTGTAAATAGACTCCCTAAAATATGCTTTGTCATGCAAGTCTATGGTAAAATGAGCTTTATGATCCCCTCTATGTATGCCTTCTCGAAGTCCCATGAACTCAATTATTGCTTCGTCATTCTCGAATTTGTCTATGATGGGTGTACCTTGTTGATCCCAATCGATAAGTTGGGGATATATGAGGGGCATGTCATCATCCAAGTTATCAAAGGTGGATGCTGACAAGGTGAATATAGAGTGGTTGACATGGTCACAGAATTTTTGTACTAACTCCTTGTTCTTTTTCCTATGGGTAGGTAAACTCTGATGTGAGACTATTACAACAACTAGGTTGTCAAAAGATGGTTCGTCGGGTACCCAAGATGCATGATCAAGGGTTTCCCAATAATAGTGCTTAAGCCATTCTTCTTTGGTCAAGGAATTCTTATTACGGGGGCTAGATGACTTTGGTAAGGATTTTATCATTTGGTCGAGTTCTCTAAATAGACTATCTAGGTTCATGGTATTGGTAGAGGAAAGGGAATCCCATTGATAGTCACTTGAGTCAGGGGATTCATTGTAAACTAGGGGAAGTGGTTCATGAGATATCTCGATGTTTGCACAAGCACTCACTTCCTCTTGAAATGGTGATGAAGTACTAGGAAAACCAATTCTAAGCAGTTTAAACCCTAGCCCTAAATATTTCGATCATGGCAAGACAATGATTGGTTCCGTCCTTCCATTCTAATGTAGTCCTAACCCACTATGTCTGTCATAGCCTTCGCTTTGCATTATCTTAAAGCCTTTTCCATATTGATCCTTAGCTATTTGAATAGACGGTGAGGGGTATTCATTGTCTTCTTGGTACAACCAGGAGGTAATATCACCTTGGTTCACAACTTCACTTAATTCTCCCCATTTGGTAAATTTCATTGTAGGGGGAACATGAAATGTGACTACTGACTATCTTCTATCTGCCATGGGTAAGTGATATGCCTTAGGTGGAACCAGCTGACTGACTCAATAGGATGCCTTCATGTGATATCCTCCACAACCCTTGTCTTGGATCCCGACCTTAGGAATGGATGATGGTGGTTTGAATGAAATGGATTTGGTAAGATGTGATGGATCAACATATAGGAATAAAGTGGATGATGAAGCTTCTTGATTAATGGGTACCTATCATTGTGGAATTTCCCTTAGGCTTGTACAATATTGAAAAGGATCTGAATCACCATCAATTGTGATCTCGGTCCCATTATACGGGAATTTAGGACATTGGTGATATGTGGAAGGTATGACTTTCATTGCGTGTATCCAAGGTCTACCTAACAACAGGTTTTACGGAAGGGTAAGATCCAAGACTTGGGAGTTGGTGTTCATAACTGTTGGGCCAATTATGATAGGGAGTGTTACAACTCCTTTGGATGATCTTTCCTCGTCATCGTAAGCCTTGATGACTATACTCTTAGAGGTTTCTACGCATGCTTCTGAGAATCCTAATGCCTTAACCAATTTTAGGGTACATAGGTTCAAACTTGCTCCTCTGTCTACCAAGACTCGTCTCAATTTGGTTTGATGGACTAGCACTTCAAGATGTAATGGGTCATTATGATCATTCTTTTCAACTAAGTAATCCTATTGGGAAAATGTAGCATGATGGGAGTTGGTTAAATATCCCACCATTTCTTCAAAATGATTGACATCTCAGTCGGTAAGAACAGTCGTGTTTTGTAAGGCTTTGTCGAGAATGGCTCGATGATCAAGTCAACAGTTCCAAAATGGATATATGTGCGGGGGTTTTGCTCAGTTGATCAATGAGATTATACTTAGACTTGGAAGACTATGTAGGTGGCTCAGAAGAAGGACCTGGAAGAGTTATCCTAGTTTTGTGTGTGTTTACAACACATTCAAGATGCTTCTTAATGGTGATGGTATAGAAATTTTCATTTGCAGCTCGGAGGTGATTTATGATCTTTCCTTTTCCATAGTCATACTTGGTATTTGCATAATTGGCTGATGGAGTATTTTTGGTTCCCAAACTGGAGGCTTTTCCTCTCGTGTGGTCATGTAATGGGTCTGTGAAAACCTTATGATCATTGTTCTTTGTATGTTTCTACCCAATTACCTCTATGGTTCCATCTTCAACAAAGTCTTGTATGATATTCTTCAGTTGTCGACATTGTTGTAGGTTGTGTCCTTTTGTTTGATGGTATTCACAATAGGCGTTATTGTCCCACCATGAAGGTTTAAACTATCCAGGATCATATTCTCTTAGTTCCAGCGGTTTAATGAGATCATGTTTAATCATCTCTTTGAAAATTGTCTCGATTGGCTGCCCCAAAGGGGTAAATTCACATTTAGGAAATCTCCTTTGTGGTCATTGTTGTTGTGAATTCTGGACAAAATTTGTTGTTTGATCTAGATTACTCATCATGTCCTGATTGGGGTTGTAACCTCTAAGTGCGATAACTTGTCCCGTATGTATGGTTTTAGCATCAACAATGTCATCATTTATAACATTTTTATTTCTAGACCAGAATTTGTTTCTATCTTTGGGTGAGGTTTGATGTTGAATCACTAGATTTCTGCCTAGTACTTTAATTTATCCTTTGTCAATAAGGCCTTTTTCAAGGATGATGCCCTTTTGTACCAAGTCTAGGAATGAAGTACAACAATGTACCCTTAAGTCACTTCCCAGTTTTGGATTGATGTTTTCAAGGAATATCATGACCTTGTTTTTTCTAGTATTTCAACTAGACATCTGCTAGCTAGACTTCTCCATCTCTGGAAGAAAGTGGTGAAAGCTTCACCGTCTTCTTGTGCTGTGTGACATAAGGTAGCTATGGTTATTTCATTGTCTATGTTAAAGGTAAAGTGTTTGAAAAGCTTCTCAGCTAATTCACCCAAGGATCGTATGCCATATGGTAATTTAGAGAAGCATTCCAGTGCTATCCCAATAAGGGTTCGCGAAAATAGTCTCATCAAGTATGTGGGGTCATATGATATGTCCATGCATGTCATAGAGGATTCTCTAATGTGTTCTAAAGGATTCTTCCTCCCATTGTACTTAGGAAAACTCAGTATAATGTATCCATGGGGGAAGGGTGTCATGTAGATTGCTTTGTCAAAAGGACATGGACATAGATCTTGCGTTGAGATAGGTCATTTGCCTAACATAGACATGTTGTCCATTTGTTGTTGAAGCATTTGTTTTTGGTTTTGGAGAACATCTACTTGTTTCAAGGACATGTTGTTTTTGTTGTTTGGATCCATGTAGGTGTTTTGAAATGTTGTGTTTTGTGACGGGTTGTGATTTAGCGAGGGAATATATCCTGATAGAATGTTTTAATTCGGTGTGGGGATATTTCCTATCGGAATGTTTTGATTTGGTGTAGGAATATTTCCTGTCTGAATGTTCTGGTTTGGTGTAGGAATATTTCCTGTTGGAATGTTCTAGTTTGGTGTCAAAATTTTTCCTATCTGAATGTTCTAATTTGGTATAGGAATATTCATGCCAACTTTGGATCTCTTACCAGTAGTGTTTGTGCCAAAGGGGTCCGATGAAGTTGTTCCCACAGTAAATTGTAAACCTTGTGTTATGTTGAAAGAGATTGTTCTTACAACTAATGATGTTTGAGTAGGTATACCAGTTGGTATCACTGCGATAATTTGGGGAATAGAAACACTTGACATCACAATTTGTGTTGGTTGAATAGATGGTGTTTTCAAAGTATGAATATCAAATCCTGGTGGTAGTGTGACACCTTCTACTAGCAACTTTCCTAGATATCATTGGGGATCGTTTGCAAAACACTCATCCATAAAGGATGCAAATTTAGGATCTTATACGGCAGCATCTATTTCTTCAACATAAATTTGTCCATGTGTGTCTCTAGTGACGTGTTTGTCAAGAAAATCTTTGTGTGGTCTCTCTTTCCCTAATGGTTAATTTTCGAAAGGATTGACAAATTCGTTAGGGTTTGACATTTCTTTATGTTTCTTTTGAGACCTTGTTTCGACCATGAAAGTTGTTCAAAATGGGGTAATGCAAACTATGTCTAAAAACTGATATGTCCTATTTCTATGTTTTTTGTTTATTTTTTGAATTTTTTGAATATAAAGTATATTGCTAAAGATTTCTAAAATGACGTATACTAAGATGACGTATGGTAGGATGAACAATGTGCAAAATATCGAGTAGACTATGATGGTAAATGATTATAAGATGGGTATAACCTACCACCTATGGAATAAATCCAAGCAATGATTTGAATTAACCAAGAAACCTGATTGTAGGACAAAGACAATTGACAAGGTGAATTTCCCAAACTAGACTGTTGAGCTAAAAAGATTCACAAATAGGACCAAAGTGACTAGGTTCAATGATGATGACAAATTGGAACATGAACGTATCCAATGACAAGGAAATTTATTCTATTCTACCATATGCAATTTCCTAGGAAGTGTTTAAATGCATGCAACTTATGATGACTATGACTAGGATGTATATGACACCTAATAATTCAAGGTTTTGAGCAAAAATAGTTTCCAGTTTCTGTCCAAGGGTGATCTTTAGAAACAAAAGCGAAAAAATATAGTTTATGCTTTCGGACTCAGTTTGCAATTTTCAAAGTTCTCTGTTGACAGTCAAATGCGGTTTACCTTTTAGATGCGTTGAATTTTTTTGATAGATGCAATTTAAGTTGCACATGCAGTTATTTGACTAAAACAGGTTTCAAATGTTGACAGACAATTGTGGTTTTCGAATAGATACAGTTTACTTTATTGTAGTTGTGACTCTGTTGATCATTTGCGACTCAGAATATGGACATTGTGAACCTAAACCTACTGACAAACAAATGCGGCATTTTGTTTGACAGTTGTGGCTCGCCAATACACATGCGACTCAAAAATAATAGTTGTGGCTTAGACACTAGACTCTGTAAAATATAAAAAATGTTGACAGACATATGTGGTGTTGAACCTAACAATTGTGACTCTCTCAGGGAGATGCGGTTCTAACATTGACAGTTGTAACCCTTTTTGACAGTTGCAGTTCGAAAATTGATAGTTGTGACTTTGTTTGGTAGTTGCGGTTTTTTGAAGATGGTGTTTCGACTAACTCCATTTGATGATCAAGTTTTTTTATGAATACAACAAAAACAAGCACAAAATACAATGTGTTTTCAGTTTGATCTGTTAAAAAAATAGAGAACAATTACACCTTAGGCTATTTGGACAATATTTACTGAGTTCTTACTTGGATAAATTCACGTACACATAATCAAGGCGGATGACTAGTACCTTGACCCCACTGCCTCCCCTCTAGGACACTCACTTATATGGAGCAGCCAAGCTACTGTACCCATGAAACTCCCATGGCATACATCTCATCTCCACACATGAACCATAAGAATGTAAGACAAATTCACAGGTCCGACCTGTTGCACCAGTAAGTAGATAGGATTCTGGCAAACTACAACAATTTGGCTTTTTAATTTAGGCACCCGTTCAAAAGAGCCATGCGAGAGGCAGTATCATCCCAGTTTTGTAGAGAATAGGCTCTGCAAGTTTTAGTATACCGCAAGGGTACTGGGAAATCAAGTGTTGGTCCATTGGGATCCTCGTAATACTAAGATTTCCTCGAGTATTAAAATTTGTATACTGGTTGTGAGTCACTGGCGATAAATGTGTAACCGGTTTTGAGTCGTTTTGGGGTGAGTACTTTTTCCCACCAAGATAGGCCCAAGTTCTAGAGTCAGTAATTGTTTCTCTTACACCTAGGATTGCATGAATGCGCAAGGGGAGAGGATACTTCAATACACCGAATCAAGTTCTAAACTAAACAATTACAGACACGAAAAACATTGGTTAATTTTAAGCCCAAATGATAGTTATTTATCTACCAAACAAAAAAGTGTTTAAACAAAATAAACAAATTCAATCTCTTCACATAAGGTCCTGCATGAAACTAATTAGTAATTTATCTATGTCTTCGGCTTTTGTCCTATAGAAAAAAAAGATTTTTTTGGTTTTTTTTGGTCTTCTGTGCTTCATCCTGCAAAAACTAAGTTATCCCCCTTAACACAACTGCAAACAAAACATTAGCGAAAAAAAAACAAGACAAAAAATGAAAAAATCTGATCGTGAAAAATATGGAAGTTAATAAAAAATGAAAAGAAATTTTACTAGGCAGATGCAACTTTTAAAGTTATAGATGCGGTGCGATGTTGATAGTCGGATGCGCTGTGAATTGTTGACAATTGGATGCGGTGTGAATTTTTGACTATTGGATTCGGTGTAAAATGTCACATATGTAGTTCCTATTATCGGATGTGGTGCGGGATGTATCAGATGCGGTTCGCGAATGCAGATTCATCCTTTTTTTAATCAGATGTGGTTTGTCATACAATTCCTACAAAACAGAAAATGGAAAGATGAAAAGATGCTGCAAAATTTGAAGCATGGTTCACATCGGACTCTCCAAATGTAGACCTAGAATAATAAATATGGAGAATCTACTCGTAAACCACAATTTGTATGTGACCCGTCAAAGTATAATTTCCATTCGGTTCTAAAATCAAACAACTAAGAACAAATAAAAATGAACAAAACAATTAAAACTATAACTAGAACAGTCTCACCGAATATGCGTCCACTTCTTCGAATTATCTTGATTTTCCTTCTCCATTTTGTTGTGTCAGTACTCTTGCCCTCAGATTTTTAGTGTTGATGCAATCATAACCTGGATGTATTGTCTCAGCAAAATATCAAAGATAATATGTTCTTCTCAAAAGTATTGATTTTAGGAGGAGGAATAATGATAATGAGAGGTCAATTTATAGATTTTGGGTTTTCGAATGATCGGCTCAGATTCGAAAGAGAGATCAATGATCGAGATTGATGAATTCCATGCAATGTGATTTTTGTGTCAGTTAGAACGTGAGTTAGTAAATTCTACAGGATAAAGATTAAATTAGAACAATAACTTAATTTTGTGTCAAGACTATTCAAAAATAGAAAGAACACGAGTTCAAGATTAAATAAACAATTTAATCTTATGTTAAGAGTCTTGAAAATTAGAAAAAATAGACTTTGAATGAAAAAGACAAAGTTAGAACTCAAAGAATTATCCGTTTGAATGCACACATGAATTGATTAATTAAATAAAGATATTTAATTAGAATAAACACATTCATGCATATGAGTTATAACTAGTTAACTAATTGGTTGTGATAGAGAGTCCCCTTGGAGAGACGATCAGATATCAAATCCGGAGATAACTGATGGATTAAAAATAGATCTCAAGTCAGAAGGTGAGTGAATGATTAGATAACTGGATGACAAAAGAATGTGATAGAAACAATTAATAATGAATTAAATGTTAATTTAATTCAACATTCGAAAATTGAAAGATTCAATTAAATAAATAATGATAATTTATTTAATTGACCGTTGAAAAGGATTAATTGAATAATCAAATAATAAATATTTAATTATAGTTGAAATATGACAAAGGGGTAATTAAATAATAAACTATTTAATTAGTTAGCGACATAATTAAATAAATATGATTTATTTAATTAATTAAGTTGAATAAATGATCATAATGAATTAATTAAATAATTAAAAGGTTATTTAATTAATAGAGGAAATATGTGTTTAGAAAGGTAATTAAATAATAAACATTATGTAATCATGACCATGGACATTAGAAAATTATGTCAAAAGTGGTACTCACAAGCCTAGACCAATTTTCGGTGTCTACACAACTGACACACAATAGTATTACCTCATGTCAAGGTGTGGAAAGGACTAAATGATGGATTTGGATCATGTCTAGTTTAGGGAAGGAAATGTGTCATTTAAGACAAGTGATGGACGATAGGGAAACTATCATGATGGAAAAGGATTTGACAATTGTATGTTGTCAAGGGTGATGTATATTTCTATGTTTTTGCAATGAAATCGTATGTCTCAAGTGTGTTATTTGAAGGTTTAAAAATATATGTGATAATGGTTGTGGATAATATGGTGGTGGTGGCATATATGATTATTATTGTTGGAAATGTGGTTTTTGATATGTTGGTTGATATAATGGGGTGAAATATATTGCTAGAGCAATAACAAATGAAAATAAGGAAAATGTAGAAAAGTAAGAAACCATACAAAATAATTTAAATACAAGCATGACCATGCCCCTAATTTATTTGAAAATCAATTGATTGATTGTTGTTGTTGTTAATGATGATGATGATGATGATGATGATGATGGTGGTGGTGGTGGTGGTGGTGGTGGTGTTATTGATATTGTAAGGACAAACCCCAAAAAATAATGTGAGGATTGGGAAAGACGTATCCAAGTATGATGATAATGTGACTAAAATTCGTTATGGTTTGTACCAAGGTTGGGAACAAATCTGAAGGAGGTTTTTTATGATGCAATAAATTAAATAGAAAAATTATATAGGTTGAGAGTTTTAAATTTTGATGGATTTCTTTCAGGAGTGGCAAGATTATGGAGGATGTAGGATATGTGGATTGAAATCTTGGAACGATTGACAAGGGAGAACAAAGTATTGTGATGAGGATGACATGGTAAGGAATTTCATGGGTAGACTATGGGAGGATGATAGGGTTTTATCTTCAAGGAATATTTAGCATAGGAATAACCAAGATATATATTTGGACAGTTCCATGTAGGAAATGGCATGATGATAGATGGTATGTGATGAAAGGATAGATATCTTAAGAGTTTTACAATGCATGTTCTAAGTTTGTACCCCACTCCTGATCAAGATCAAGGTGGGTAGAGAAGATGGATGGAAATGATATGAAAATAATTGATGGTAATATCATGAAAAAAGGTGTGATGAATGAGACAATTTTCCCCTAAGTTTAATGGTACACAAAGAAAATTTATTTTATAAATGATTCCTATATAGTAGGTGTTCGTCATGGTACTTATACAAAATCCAAAAGAATAGTTTTCTCTATTGAATGCATTAAGTCTCTTTAGATTTTTTCTTGATTTTTCTTGCTAAACATTATTATTTTTTGTCAAGTTTTTATCATGATTCAGCTACACCAAGGTACCATAGAAATTATTTTCATGAAAGAGTTTCTTTTCCTTTTTATTATTATTATTTTTTTTGTATTTTCTTAATGGCATTGATCTTCAAGAAATAATTAACTATTCTAGTCCATGTGATAGTAATAATATAGATAATAGTGTCATGATATACCAATAGTGACCTATATAAACGAGTTGCCTTGCGAAGATCATGACAAATATATAAACTATGAATTTTATTTTGATCCTTGATGATATGAGAGTTGGCCTTATCTAAATATGCACATTGTGATAGAGAACCATGAGAATCCTTATGCTAAAATGTTGTTACCAAGATGTAACAAGTTTATGAGTTAGGAAATTTGGTCTTAAGATGAGATATTGGATTGTGATGGGTGATGGTAGATGTGGATAGATTATTTCATATTTTAGATGTTGGATTATTTCCTTTCCAAACTTGGGATGGTGTATGATGGATTTTCTATTTTTAGTTGTTATTATGTTGGGAACTAGTTTTTGTATATTCCTTTTGTAGTGGGATTGATGGCCATTTTGAAGAAAGTAGACACTTGTTATATGTGGGAGGCCTTTTTAATTGTGGCTCCATATTTTGATGGACTATTAGATTTGGATACTTGGATTTAGCTAGTTTAATTTTCTATGATCCACTTTGACTTCATACATGCCCACTTTAATTAATAGATTCAATAGCTTTGAAAAATTGATTTTTATTTATTTATTTTTAATAATTTATTATTATTTTTTGTTCCAATTAGTGGGCTTAATAATTTTTCAATGATATTTTATGATGTGGATGGAAGGAGCATTGGTAGCAACCTTATGTTAAGTGCTAGAAATGGCCCCGATCTTGATGATTGTATTGGATAAAGTTTCCCCCCAAAATTTGAAAGGTGTCACTAATACAATTATATTTTTTTGATTTTTGAATAGTTAAGACCTTGATATTTAGGATTCACACAAAACTATACTAGTTCTACAATTCCTTTCTCATGTTGGTTTAATCCTTATGTTTGATAGTACATATGTTTACATATTTTTTGTGATAAGATACTCATTATTTTTGAAGAAAGATGCTAACTCATCTTTGTATTGTTGAGAACCATCAACGTTTGGTTTTTCTCATCTGTGAGGAATCCTACTTTGACAAAAGTAGACAATCTTAGTTGATAGTCATACCTGTTGCCTCTTCACCATTTTCTATGTTGATGTGATCCATAATAGCTTATTTTTCATCTTATTTTATGTGACCCATCTCATTTAATTGATTATATATGTGTCCAAGGGATGTAAGTGTTTCATATTGGGAAATGGAGGATATTAGAATATGGATGGAATTAGGTTTAATTTTTTTTCTCATGGATGATGTAAAGGTGTATGAGGGGATCATCATGGATTTCTTAATCAATGGTAGGATCTTGATCAAATATTAGATCAGCTTGGATGAAATGATGATAATTGGATTATCATGTGTATCATGATCTTTGTTAAAGAATAAAATGACATTATATCGTGATCATATATGGGATATTCTTTGATGGAATCAAGATTTGAAGTGAAAATAGTGGATTTTAGAGAGGAAGATCTTAAATAGGCTTAATCAACAATGGAGTTAATGATGGTGGTTGATCTAATATATATTGATCATGAACAATATCTTGATTCATGGTAAGGCACATTTAGGTATCCTTTTGATCAAGTTCTTTAAATATATAGATTTTTTCGGATGATATTAGGGATTACTAAGATTTTTTGTGCGAATTTAATATTTGGATGAAATATTCAACTTGTGAACATGTATTTTATGAGGATTGTTTATGCTTGTGGATGTTAACCTTAGTGGATCTAACCTGTATGTGGGTGGTTTGTGATTAAAGATTGCATAGTTAATATAGAAATTTGGTTGGAAGATATAACATTTTTTATGTATTGGAATTTAAGATTCTTTTATTTTAGTCATTGGAGAAAATCCTTAAAGGTGTCTTTATTGGAATAATTTTTTTATTATGAGAGTAGATTGCAATAGTTTAGAGAACGAAGGATTGGGGTAGGAGGTCAAGACTACAAGGCTTTCTTGGTTTAGTGATGGGGATGAGGATTTGTGACATGGATGGGATATAAGGCTTAGGGAAATGGATTCGTATTGGAGGAATCATAAAATAAAATATGTGAGTTCCTTGTTAAAGGTAGAGAAGGAGAACTAGTGGATATTTATTGGGGATTATTGGCATATGTTTTGCTAACTATTCATTGATATTGAGGATTGATGAATGAGTAACTATAGCTTGTGGTTTTTTAATATTTATGGTAGATGGATTGATGAATAAAGCTTAAGGGTTGTTGGTATTGAGGATTAATGCATAGGTGACTAAATCATATGAGTTGGGTTAGCCCACAATACTTGTGTTCCACTTTTTAGCCAAAGTAAGATATTGAAATCATCATTTTCACCAGAATTTCACTTTATGAAACTTATAGCAACTAACCCATTAATAATTTGGAGATGATTTGAAATAGTGATGTTTGTGTAGATTCTAGGTATATATTTTTTTAAAATTAGAAATAAATTATGATTTTTTTTATAACTTTTTTTATAGTAAACAACATTTTTAAAAAGTGACATTTATGTCATAACACATAAAAAATTTATTGAAAGGATAAGATTATAATTTTTAAAATATAGATACATTAATATCTAGTGGATAGATATTTTGTTAGGATTTTCATCCAAGATCATAATAGAAAAAACCTTGTGCTTCCACAAAAATACTTACACACAATGAGCTTAATTCACATTATAAAAGAGATTGATAAAAGAGTTACTTAAAAAGTATAATATGCCTTGCATATATAGGTAAGGAAGAGGAAATCCACCTATCATGCATGGATTAAAAAGTCCCCATGATGTCGCACAAATAAATAGACAAGTGTCCTATAGGTGTTAACCTTTGGATCACTTGGAATGTGCAAACCAACAACTTATTTGACCAAGTCATCGACCTTGGTTACAAGTGTTGAATGACTACAAATGTGTCATTTGAAGTGTGGTGGAAATTCTTTCAACCTCAAAAGATATGCACACAAGGTTTACCAAACAACTAGGTAACCTCTAGAAGCCTAAAGGTTGCACATTCAACTAGACAAGATGATGTCTAACCTCATACACCTAAGTACACTTAAGCTATAGTGAATAGATAAATTATCACAAAAGGGAAATAAATAGAAATGGTCCTGACTATGAGTCCTAGTGAAGTACCCATGTAGAATGCAATCTCTCATAAATGGAGAAAGATAGAAACCTGGCGAGAAAAAATATCCTCCAAAAGAGAGATAAGAACTAAAAATATGTCCCATTATGATAGGAACATGATGATGAAGAAATATTGAAGCATGTCCAAGTTGTAAACTCTATCAAAGATGAGCTAGTGCTTGTTGGAATCAATAAACCTCCAAAACATATATATATATATATATATATATATATATATATATATATATAAGAGATACAAGACATTGCATGAGTGATAATATGAACACTTCTCAACCATGAATACACAAAGGCAATCAACTCTATGATGGAAAATACAAATAGTTCTTTGATTATGGAGTACTCTAATCTCAAAAAATATGATCCACTAAAATAATCCCCCATTTGAGAGATAAAGATAGAAGGTCCCTCCACTGCTCCATTGAAAGAACCACTCAAATAGCACTTTCATAATCCCCCTTTAATGCTAAGAGGAATAAGAAGACCAACTAAAATTGGGCACAAAAGTATGCAAGGAATTTAGACCCAAAATCATCAAGTCCAAAAGATGTACAAGAAACTAAAAGTGAGTGTGCATTATGGCACACATGCATGAGGTGAGAATCACAAGGATCTATTATTGTGATGAAAAATCAAGGTAACACACGCATTCACAAGGAATTTTGGTGTACATGATGATATGTCATGTGTATCGTACATGCTAATGCAGTAGGAAGTTTAATCTATGCGATGGTATGTACAAAATCAGATATTTCATATGCAGTTGGTGTTGTCAATAGATGCACGAAAAATCTAGGTAAAGAGCATTGGGCAATAGTGAAATGGGTACTTTGGTATCTTAGAGGTACAAGTGATTATTATATCACCTTTGATGGTTTTAGTGGTTTAGTTTGTAGTTATGTTGATTTAGATTTTGTAGGTGATTTGGACAAAAAAAGATCTACATTAGGTTATGTCTTTCCTCTTGCTAGAGGACCTATTTTTTGGATGTCAAATCTTCAACTAATAGTTTCTTTAACCACTACTAAGGTAGAGTATATGGATGTCTCACATACATGCAAAGCGATAATTTGGTTAAAGGGTCTTTTGGGTGAGTTTGGAAAAGTGGAGGTTAAGATGTATTTTGTGATAGTCAAAGTGCTACACATCTGACTAAAAACCCATATTATCATAGTAGAACTAAGCATATTGCGATTAAATACCATTTTGTAAGATAGGTTATTGATTGAGGTGGAGTAGCTCTTAAGAAAGTTTATACACTAGAAAACTATGCTAACATGTTTACAAAACCACTACAGTTAGAGAAGCTTAGGTAAAGTTTGGCTTCTCTTGGCTTGCAGAAAAGGTGATGAATGGGCATGAGGCAAGTATTAGGTAAATTTTTTTCAAGGTGGAGATTATTGTATATGACAACAATAAAACATAAATAAAGCATAATCTTATCTTTGGAAAAGATAAAGATTTAAATAAAAAAGATAAAACAATCAAAACAAAGAAATAAAAACAATGTTGGTTTTTCTACGTTTGACATAGATTGAAATACTATATATATCTTGTTGCCTTGAAGGAGAATTCATTGTAATGAATTGTAATTGGAGAGTAGTAGTTGTGTGAAGATTGTAATAAGTTTCTTTGAGCAATAACAATACCGCTACTTTGCCCCGTGGATGTTTCCTTGACATATTACCAAGGTTTCACCACATAAATGTGTCTTGTCTATTATTTTATTATTCCATTTTATAATCTTCATTATTTCATTACAACTAACTTGTACTATAATATTCTTTAATTTATGCATTTTACGTTTTCATTTCCACAACAATAAAAAGTAATGCGACAATATTTTAATTGATTGTACAAAATAGAAACAATTTATATAATCACATATAAAAGCAATTGAATGCCATTCAATTTTCATGGTGTGTGGAGTCTTCTATGTCCTCTCCCTCTCATTTAGTGTACTTGCACAATCCCTCATTCACTTATTTTATGTGCATATGAGATGGGCCTATGTAATAAATAAACTATAGTAACATTATATATGTTTTGGTGAATAAAAGGAATTTTCCAGCCCAACTATGTTCATAGGAGGTGCAATATGCGTTATTGGAGCACATTTAATATATTTTATGCCAAGTTGGAGATTAATGGAAGGCTGGGCATAACTAAATATAAAATATTACATTGTGCAAGTAAACAGTAAAAATATGGTGACAAGCATGAATGGAGATTGTATAGTTAATTGCAGCAAGATATTAAATCATTCTAACTCAGCAAATAAAGTCCCAGATAAGCACTAAAAAATAAAAAGGCCAATATGGATGGAAATAGCTAAAAGCTACATAGGAATAAGAATGTGGCAAGAGGCAATATTTTGCAGCCATAGTGAATTAAGGTGCAGGAAGTTCGAAGAAGGACCATTGATCCTTGTAAAAACTAGTGCATCCTCAGGAGTGTGCCTGATGCATCTAGAGCTTGCCTGATATCTGAAAAATAGTTCCAAGGAAGCAGAAAGCATAAACAGGCATGAGATGTGCAAAATCTTAAAGAAGAACCATCTAAAGCTCAGAGTGAAAGAGTGGAATTGGCAAGATTTTGGCGACATTTGTATTCAGTCATAAAACAATTGTAGACTTGCACTCCACAAAAGGCACTCATATACATTTCCCTTCAATAGATCAATCTTATAACCGACTACTTTACTTAAGGAGGGCTTTGAAAATGCCTTTTAGCTAATACTAATATTGAATTTCTCCATCAATTTCCTTGCCTTTCACCTCAACATGGATGCATCTCCCTGTCTCTTGCTCCTCACCAAATCCCATTCATCTAAACTTCATGAGCGTATCATGGCTTCTTTCAACAACTGTTACATCATAATACTCTTGAATCACAGCCTCGCTTGTTAGAGTTTCAAAATATTTTGCCTATCGATTAAGGTAATTCCCACCACTCAAACTCTAATTTCTCTTTATTAAGCTAGATCAAAGGAAGATGTAAAGGCTGAAGTTTTAGTTTACCAATAGAGTGAAATATGAAAGACAAAGACAAAGATTTTATATAAAAACTTAGGCTAAAAATTTTACACCCAGAAAATTAATTATATTTTTTTTAAATTCATTAGAACTTTCTCAAAACAGTCACATAACCTTTTGCCTCTGCTGAACAATCTCAATTTTTCTTCTATCACACAAAAATATATAGCCACAACAGTATATAACATAAGTCCACGGCCAAATGAAAAAAATACAATATTAAAGGCTAATTAAATAAGCCATCAAAATCATGACCAAGTTGTATAAAACATAGTCCTTAAACATATTAAAAATTATCGTCAGGATTTAAATATTTGTCCTTTTAACATAGTTGTCTGCCAGCATAGACTCCACAAAAAGGTCGTCAAAGAGAAGCCAAATTGCATTACCGCGAAGGAGAGAGAAAGGGTCGGCGATATCGCGGTAGTTACCACTCAACTATGAGAGGGTGTGAAGGAGACCACGGGGCCACAATAATTGCATTAACGGAGTCCGCATACACTTAGGCCATGATGCAACAGTGGAAACCGCACCACCACGGGCAGTCAAGAAGGTAACCGCTGGACATCAGAAGCAATGAACTGGCAGTTAATCGCTCAACCGCAGACATCAAACAGTTAGGTCACGGTATCACGAGGAAGATAGAGTGATGAAACTGCGAGACCGCAAATTGCAAGAAGATGGGCCACGGTATCATGGGAGACACCGCGGAACCGCAAGCAGGAAATGACGACGGTGTGGTTGGGTGGTGAGAGCTAGGAAGATGCGTAGGAATATTAGTGAGAGGCGTGAGAGTTTGGTCAAATCCAAACACTCCCCCTTGATCGCAACTCCTGTGTTCTTGAATGCCCAGTTGATCTCTTTGAAATATGAATGACTATTTTCCTAGTGCCTTCGTGAGAATTTCCACTTGCTGCTCCTCTGACCTACATAAATCCAATGTGATCTCCCCACTGTTGATTAATTCCCTGATAAAATGGTAACAGGTGTCAATGTGTTTGCTTCTTTTGTTGAACACAAGATTTTTTTACAGTGCGATGGTTGTCACATAAATTTATTTTAGCTTCCTCCTATTCATGTTGAATTTCTTCCAAAGCTCTCCTCATCCAGATTGTCTGGCATGATGCACTTGTTGCTGCAACATATTCAGCTTCAACTGAAGACAATGTAACAATTGGTTGCTTTTTAGAAGAACATGAAATGACTCCAGTTCCAAAATGAAATGCATAACCTGATGTGCTTTTCCTGTCATCTATACTCCCAACACAATCACTGTTTGTATAACCAATCAATTTGAATTCATCTGTTCTGGAATACTGAATACCATAATTCTTTGTTTCATTGATATATCTCAAAAAAAATTTCCCAGCCTTCCAATGTGAGTCCTTTGGTGTTTCCATAAATCTAGAAATTAAGCTGACTGAATACATTATGTTTGGTCTTGTGGCTATTAGATACATCAAACTTCCAACAAGTTGTTTATACAGGATTGAATTAATTTCTGAACCTTTATCCTCTTTACTCAGCTTTAGACCAGTCACCATTGGAGTAGGTGCAGATTTATAATTTAACATATGAAATATTTTTAAAACATCATTAGCATATTTATCTTGGGAAATAAAAATTCCATTTTCATCTTGATGTACCTCAATGTGAAAAAAATATCTCATCATACCCAAGTCTGTCATTTCAAATTCTTTCATCATTGCTTCTTTAAACAATTCAATTGACAGATCTCCAGTGAAGATTAAATCATCTACATAAAGGAAAATAATCAATATTTTACATTTTTCATTCATTTTGGTGTATAGTGTTAGTTCATTGATGCATCTGAGCAATCCATTTTGTATGAAATAAGTGTCTATTCTGCTATACCAAGCTCTTGGGGCTTGTTTCACAACATTCAGTTCTTTCTTCAGCTTGTAAACTGTCTTCTTGACTCAATATTTCATATCCAGGTGGTTGTTCAATATATACTTCCTCCTCAAGATAGCCATTAAGAAATGTTGATTTCACATCCATTTGGTGAACTAACCATCTGTTTTGTGCTGCTATGGCCAATAACATTCTGACTGTATCAAGTCTAGCTATAGGTGCAAATTTTTTTGTATAATCATTTCCAGGTTGTTGTGCATAACCTTTTACAACTAGTCTTGCTTTGTGCTTCTACACTTCACCATTTGCATTAAATTTTGTTTTCTAAATCCATTTGACTCCAATTACATCTTTGTCTTTTGGAAGACTTTTCAAATCCCATGTCTAATTGTTTTTAATTGAATCAATTTCATCATCCATTGTTGTTATCAACTTATCCTCTCTAATTGCATCTTCATAATGAATTGGATCTTCAGCTTGAGAATAAAATGCAAAAAAATGTGAATTGTTGTGAACTATTCTCACCTTCATTCTAATTGTAAATATCACTAAAGTTTCAGATTTTTTGTCTTCTCATACTTGCCAGTGTTGGATTTGAAAGATCACCGAATCTGTTGATTGCGGACTTGAAAGTCCTAAGCCAGAAATTCTTGTTGTAGATGGCGTCTACAATCCTCTTATTGTTGTTCTTACATTCCTTGATGGTGTCACTTGTTGACTACTTGCTTGAGCTTGAATTGGTACAATAGCAGGAATGTTTGCTGGTACATAAATTTTATTTTCCTATTGAGAGGTATTGACACTTACATTGGTTGTACTCTCTCTACTTCCATCCAATGCTTCATTTTCAGCAAACTGAACATCTCTACTAATTATAACTTTCTTAGTTGTTGGATTATAAATCTTATACGCTTTGGATTCATCACTATATCCAACAAATATACATTTCTCTCCTTAATTTTCAAGATTTCTTCTCAATTCATCAAGTACATGTGCATATGAAACACATCCAAAAACTCTCATTTGAGATACACTGTGCTTTTTTCCAATCCATGCTTCTTCAGCGATGATATTCATGACACTTTTTGTTGGGCATCTTCTAATTATGTATGTTGCACATGATACAACTTCAACCCAAAATTCATTTGTCAAATGCTTGGCTTTTAGCATGCTCCTAGCCATTTCCATTATTGTTTTGTTCTTTCTCTCAGCTACCCTGTTCTGTTGAGTTGTATATCTAGTTGTGAACTGCTTATGAATACCATGATCTCTGTAGAAATTTAAAAAAATCTCTTGAAACATATTTGCATCCTCTATTTGTCCTCAACACTTTAATAAAGTGAACACTTTGTTTTTCAGCAAGAGATTTAAACTGACGGAAGAAATCAAACACTTCACTTTTGTGCTTTAAGAAATAAACCCTAGTCTTTCTTGAATAATCATCTATAAAAGTTAGAAAATAAAAACTACCACCTATTGAAGGTGCCTGCATTGGACCACAAAGATCTGAATGAACAATTTATAAAGGGGATTTTGCTTTTGTTGATTTCCCTACTGGGAATGACTCTCTATGTTGCTTTCCTAGAATACACCCTTCACAAACTCTCTCTAGTTTTCCAATTAAATGTATTCCCTTAACCATACTCTTCCTATGAAACAAATTCAAACCACCAGTATTCAAATGACCAAATCTTAAATGCCACAACCAGTTTTCATCTTTTACTTCTGTCTGAAAGATAGTCTGAGTAATAGTTGATACCTCAAGTGTTCTTGTGCATATTTTATACTCAAATCTGGTTGAATTCTCAAAGGAAACATTTTGTTGTTTGTCATCTTAATCTTAGCAATTAACTGACTACTTGGGTATTTCTCTAAAATTGTGCACAGTCCATTTTTTAAAATTACTCTATAACCTTTTTGAACTAACTGTCCTACACTCATCAAAATGTGTTTTAGACCTGGCACAAAATACACATGGGTATGTGCAGGATCATGATGGGCCAAAAAGTGGTGATATGTAAGTGATATGATGGCCCATGTGGCTGATGACTTTTTTTTATCAAAAAATGATGAAATGAAAAGGGTTTTTAAAGAATATTCTTAGCTTTCCACCAATATAAATTATGCTTTACTTTGAATTTAATAAATTATTATTATTCATTTTCTATTTGAATTACGACTAAAATCTTGATTGATAGGCTGATTGAAAAACATCTATAGCTTTCAAAGGGTATCACATTTTTTGAATCTAAAACATGTGTCACATTTTGTGCTTCACATATTATAGGATTAAAAAAAAAAAAATTTGAATTTCATGAAGTTTTGACCAAATTAAGGTGTTAAGACGTATAATTTTTTATATTTTTTAAAAATTGTAATAAAAAGATCATAATTAATTATTTACTTTGGAAAAAAATTACAAAAAAATATGCATCACATCAGGACGAGTCTTCTACTCATATCAAAAAATTTATAAAAAAATATTATCATTCTATTGTGGTTAGGGTGGTTAGACAGACACCTACTTATTTTTTTACTGAAATTTAAGTACTACTGCATTGAAATTTCAAATTTTCACCAAATAGATTTATAAAAAATAAAAAATAAACCTAGTAGTTTAGAAACTACATTCAATTTGTAAAAGATTTTATTCTTACATATTTTTGAAATAATATAGTTAACTTATTCAAATTTTTATGTCAAGTTTTCTAACTCTGAATTTTCTAAATTTTATTGCCACTTAAGGGCCTGTTTTTTCCATGATGATCTTGCACATGCCCACATTTGAGATATATTTTTTCTCCCCCTGCTTGGTTATAATATTAACATTTCCCTTTCCTTTTATTGACACTTTGTTGTCATTACCCAAGGTGACATCAGACTTAATATTCTCATCTAGACTTGTGAATAACTCTAAATTTCCTGTCATGTGATTACTACAACCTGACTCTAAAAACCAAATGTCTTTTTCATGAGCTTGTGCTACATTATATTCCAAAAACATTGTACTCAAGTATCTAGTCTTTTTTCTTGACTCTCTTTAGTAAAATTTGCATTTTGTATACCCATAGCATACTCTTTCTTCCTACACTCATTCATATAATGTCCAAACTTTTTACAATATTGGCATTGGACCTGAGATTTTTCATACCTTTGACCTTGATATTGATTTTGAAATGGGTTTTGGCTATTGCCTCTTCCACTTGAACTTGACGGGTTTTTTCTTCCACCTCTGTTGAAACCTCTTCCTCTTGCTTTGAAATTTGATTTTCTTCTACCTCTTCCTTGGTTAATTGAAGCTTGTGACTCGAATGCATGCTCCAATGACATATTAGTTGTTTTGTTGAGCCTATGCTCATGAGAAATGAGTGAAGCATAAAGCTCATCAACTGAATATTGAGTGAGGTCCTTTGTCTCCTCTATAGTTATTGCAATTTATTCAAATTTTGTGGGTAAACACCTCAAAATCTTCTCTACCACTTTGACAACTTCTAGTGTCTCACCATGTGTTCTTATCTGGTTCACTAGTCCAATTATCTGAGTTAAATATGAATCTATAGACTCATTATCCTTCATATATAGAGTCTCAAACTCTCTTCTCAATATTTGTAACTTTGCAGTTTTAACTTTCTCTATTTCTTGGTAAGAAATTTGTAGAATGTCCCATCCTTGCTTGGACCTGGTTGTGGTTGAAATTCTTGGAAAAATGCTCTCGTGCGCTCCTTGTAAAATAAAAAAGTGAGTTTTTGAGTCCTTTTTGTCTTTCAACAAGTCTTTCTCTGATTGAATTAGAGCATTGTATGTTGTTGCATCTGTTGGTTCTGGAAAACCATTTTCAACAAATTCCCATAAGTCTTATGAACATAACAAAGCTCTCATGGCGATTGACAAATAACCATAATTTTTCCCATTCAACTGAGGAATTTGGGGATTACTCAAGCTTGTGCTTGCAACCATTTTTTTTAGACACTCTAAGACAATTTTTCAGTTATGGAGAACCTGCTGTGATACCACTTTGAAGGACAAAGACAAATATTTTACAAAAAAATTAGACTAAAAATTTTACACCAAGAACATTAAGTATTATTTTTTCATTCATCAAAACTTTCTCAGAACAGTCACATAATATTTTGCCTCTGCTGAGCAATCTCAATTTTTCTTCTATTACACAAAAATATACAATCACAACAATATATAACATAAGTCCACGACCAAAACCAAAAAATACAATATTAAAGGCTAATTAAATAAGCCATCAAAATCAGGACCAAGTCGTATAAAACATAGTCCTTAAACATTTTAAAAATTGTCCTCAAGATTTAAATATTCATCCTTTTAACATAGGTTTCCGGTAGCATAGACTCCACAAAAATGCCATCAAAGAGAAACCAAACCACATTACCGTGAAGGAGGGAGAAAGGGTCGGCGGTGATTACCGCTCAACCGTGAGAGGGCACAAAGGAGACCACAAGGCCACGGTAACCGCATTAATGTGATCTACAGACAGTCAAGCCACGATGCAACGGTGGACACCGCGGGCGGTCAGGGAGGTAACCGTAGGATAGCGGCAGCAACGAACTGGTGGTTAACTGCTCAACCACAGACATCAAACAGTTAGGCCGCAGTATTGCAAGGAAGACAGATTGAGGAAACTGCGAGACCTCGGACTGTAAGAAGATGGGTTGCAGTATCGCAGGAGACACAATGGAACCACAAGCAGGAAACAAAGATGACACGGTTGGACGGTGAGAGCCAAGAAGATGCACGAGAATATTAGAGAGAGGCGTAGGAGTTGGGTCAAATCCAAAAAAAATATCCTTCAGAGAAATAAAACTATTTTTGCGCAGGAATATTTTTATGCTAACGAAAAAGAACTGCTTTTTTGGTTAAGTAAGCAGTGCACGTAAATGACAAATATATATAACACCAATAAAAGATAAAAAAAGATACTAAATAACACAAACACAGTAATCTGAGTTCATTAATTTGGCTACATCCACGAGAAGCGAAGTATTGATCTCTTTATTAAACACAGTAATTACATGGAGAAAAATTATAGTCAGACTAATGTTTCCTTCCCCAGTTTAGACAAAATTCATCAGAACCAACAAAGAGACAAAATAAAAATAGGGGAGGCAAAAGATTTCATTAACTTGATATTGAACCGTCGGCTGCAAAGTAAATTTAATTGAGCTTCACAAACAAACAATCTATTGTTAATAACTATGTTCAAAAAAGTTTAATTATCACATATTTAGTAGACCAAAAGAACGTATGTAGAACTCCAGTTTATTATTTGAAACAAGTTTGGTAAATGCATCTACAAGAATCAAGCTACTATGTATCCTCTCTAACTTTAGGTTACCCTATTTAAAGACAATTCAAATAAAATAATATCAAATCTCTATGTCATTCAATCGTGAATAAAAGGTTGAAGTTTTTATCAAATGAGCTGCACTTTTGTTGTCACTATACAAAACAAAATCTTGTTGTCTACTACCTAATTTAGAGAGTAACCGCTACAACCACCACATCTCCTTAGTTCTTTCTATGATTGCAATATATTTTGCTTGCTTGGTGGAATATATCATGCTTGCTTGGTGGAGATCGTTGTCCTTGCAAATGTGAACACATACACTATGGTAGATTTTTTTTCATCCAAATCACTAGCAATTTCTATGTCAACATATCTTGTACTTTTGCTTCTTTTCTTGTAAACCTTTATACATGATGTGCCCTTTAGATATTTCAGAATCCATTTTATAGTTTGCCAAATGAATTTTCTCTGTATTGCTCATATACCTACTGACTACTCATGTTGCATGGTGCAAACCATTGCATACATAAGGCTCTCAATAGTAGAGTAACACACTCTTTCATGTACTATTTTTGTTGGAATTTCTCCCAACTTTTGCATGATTTTTCAATCCATCCTGCGATCTTACTACCCCTCTAGTTCCTTTGCGTGGTGGCGCAATGCCTACTGCCTTATCATGGCCCATCTTCCTATCACCCATGGTTTTGTGCCATACCACCATACCGCAGTCCCCTCTTCGGTCTCCAATGGTAGTGTGGATTTGTCGTGGCCCCGCAGTCTCGTCCTTTGCTCCTCGTGGTTGTGCAGTGTCTATTGTGGTGTCTACCATGGTACCGCTGGCTTGTTGTTCATCACTCGCGGTGGTGTGGTGACCATGTGGTCACACTGGCTTTTCGTACTTAGCTCACGGTGGAGCACTACCCTACAGTACTGCAAGCCCTTCATTTGTTGTCTGCGGTAGTGCGGTAAAGCATGTTCTAGCGGCGTCTTAAGTGGTTGTCTTGCTGGTTTTAATAAATTTTGATTGGAAACTGCAAGGACAATCTTTAAATGTGTTTGGAAAATTACAATTGGGCATATCTTTAATGTCATTAATTTTGTAATTAAAATTTTTTCAGCTTGCTGCCGTGAAAACCGTCATTAACAGTGAAGTTGGTAAGCTTTGGGCTGTGTGCTTTGTAGAAGCAAAAAAATGGTAGCTGGTTTGTGAAGAAATTTTTATGAATAAGAAAATTTTGTTTTTCTGTGTCAAGTGTGTGATAATTTACTTTAGTTTTTACTTTCCGTCCTCTACCTTTTGCCTTCATTTTTCTTCCTTGTTTGTTGCCATTTTCTCTTGTGGATAATTTAATGTGTATGAACTCACAAGAAGAGTGGTGTACTTCTAAGTGGTTGAATATGTCTCAATCTACAAATATTGTTAGACAATAATGGCATTTCCTCATAAATGCAAAATTCAAGATGTTTTGAGATTTCATGAATAGTGAAAACATTCTCTAAGGCATGAGTAGTTTGGCATGTTCTAAGAAGATTTCATTAGTCTAGATATTTTCCTAGACATGAGTAGTTTAGGGTGATTTGAATGAGTAAAAAGATTTGGTGGAGAAAGATTTTGTGTTTTTCATATGGGTTGCTATACTCAATCCATCTTCTAGTTTCTCTATTCCTCCATATTTTCTTTCCATTGTGCACCTCAAGGGAATTTTAATAAAATTAAGGTTTGTAAATTCTAATAAACTCAATTAGTGTTAGATTTAATAATTATTAATTGGGATTTAGTTTCCCATGATAATTTAGGGATTTATGGGAAAGATGTCCATGAATGCAATGCTTTATGAGAATTTTTATAATACATTGTCAAATCCCAAAGTGTTAGTATTATATTTGCATTTTAACGTTCAATGTGCAAAATGAAATATTTTATTTATATTTGTGCTTACAATTATATTTGACAATTACTATTGAGTAAATGTTTTCACCACAAATCATCTTAGGGCCACAAATATTCAACATATTCCTAATTCTCATTTGCAATTATAAATTCAATGTTTTTGTTGGGACACATATTAGTAGAGTGTTTAATGTGAGTGTTTTCCATTGATTATAAATTGTCGATTTTTGGGTTTTCTAGAAATTAGTTTCTATCTATTCTCAAAGAACTGATTTAACCTTTGGATCAAAGTAGAACCAATATTTGTAATTGGATTTGTAATTAGGTTTTAGGATTCAAAATAAAAATTCTTTGAGATTATCAATGGAGTCCTAAACTTTGTTCAGTTATTGCAATTACAAAATATTCTCTTTAGTAGATTAATACAAAGTCCTCTCTATTTTTTGTGATTTTTTTCATCAATTTTTATTTGTTGCTCCATACCAAACTTTAAAGTTCTTCAGTATAAACATACATTTGTGTGAGAATCTAGTTAGCTAGGAATTCGAGGTGTATCTATAATTCTTTCTAATTTAACATGTCATTTTGACAAAATATGGATAAATAAACATTAGTTTGAATTTTAGATAATGATGATGGGACAAAAATTTCCTTTGTATATACTTTTGTGGGGGCTTTGGTTATATCCTTATATATTTCAATTCTCCTCTATAAGTGGTAGGTAGTGATCCTTGCAGCACCTTTTGATAATTTAGATAAATTAGCTTTGCATGTGGCAATATAGTTGTACGAGATGGCACCAATCTTAGTGATTCAATTAAATTTATGGGGACAAGCCTTACAAGTTGACTTAGATCTCTTGGTCCACTTCCAAAAAAATTATTTCTTTAAATAAAGCTATTTCTTTCTCCAATTCTTCTAACCTTTTTTCTTCCTTTTCTTTAGCCTCTTCTACCCTCCTTTTCTTTATCAATCAATAATCAAACTAAGAATCCTCTCGAGTTTTCCTCCTCCCTTTCTTACTATTATCTTTATGATATGTAATAGATATACCTCTTAATTTTAGTGCTTGAGCACACGAGTTCAACAATAATTTACTTTCTTCCAATATATTCTTAAAAATTTCTTCAATTGATGTAACCTCTAGTTGAGACCAATCTAGATCTCGTACACATTGATAAAAAATTTAATGACCTCATAACTAGGATGCACTATACTTTCATCAGTTATAATTTGTGGAGACACAATGTGAGCAACATCGTCTCTGTTCTCTTTAGAGTCAACCTCTGATAATGTCTTTTCCTAACTTCATGATCGTTTACAAGATCAGAACAAAAGTCCTCTATGTGAACCTCATGCTTGATCTTCTTGTTAGTGTTTCTCTCCATTTTATGACAATGATCATAACTTGACCTATCTAGTTCAAATGGCCTTAGTCCCAAAAGTTGCAATTATTTTTTTGAATCTTTAATATTATTTTAACTTAAGAGTTATTTTATTTACTTAATACTTATAATATTTACTTTAGAATTATTTATGAATTATTTTATTTTATTTAAATATTTTAATAAATATTTTGTAGTAAGGGTAAAGGTAGAATTTTTGAAAGGGAATTAACCTTTTTTACAAGGTAAGGGAGATAAAACAGTGTAACTCAATAAAAAAACCATGACCAATCAATAGAATATAGCAACATAATAGCAAAAAAAACATCTCAAATAAGGGGACAAACACAAAAATCATAGCATGATAATTTTATTGATCAAAATAGAACAAAGTTATTAAGGTGTTTTTATTATAAAATATTTTATGGAAAACTAAACAATGACTTCTAATGAGTCCATAAGGAAACTCTCCTTCCTAGATGTGTGACCCCTACCTCTATTTCCATCATACAAATATTGTGATAGATTTCCGTCCTAATCGAACGTAAAATTTACTAGGGACCAACCCTACCTTAGTAGGATGGCTTAACCAACACTCAGTCTCTTCCATTTTCCTTTATTCCTACAAGAGAGAAGGCTTGTAAGGTGGGTGCTAGAGTGCACCAATATGGATACAAGATTTGTAAGGAAGCTCCTTACATTGATCCATGATGGTTGGAGTTTGATTCATGTTAAAAAAATTAGAACTACATGTAGTAGGTCTTCAATCATAATAATGATATCCACTATTTATGCTACATCACCTTTATAATTACAAATGTATGTACATCAAAAAATCTAAACTAGGAACTATTTTGTTTTAGTTTACAACAATTAAAAAAATATTTTATAAATATAAGAATTATTTTTTAATTTTAATTTTAAAATATATATAACTATATCTATAATACACTTTGTATTTTTAAAAGCAATTGTTATAATAGACTCATTTATTAAAAAATGAAAATTTCAAGATTAAGGTCAATTAAAATATTTGTTTCAATTGATATGGGAGTGACGAGTAATGTAATAATAATGTTAGCGTAGCGGTTTAGTATCACAATGTTCAGTTAATTAGGCAAGGTAGAGATAGTTATATCAACTGTTCTACAACTACATCCTCTCATCATTTAAATTTTCTCATCAAAAGGAAATTTGGGATGATCTAAATAAATTATTTGGAGCTAAAACACTTAATGCAAAGTTTTCTGTAAAACTTCAAATTATTTAGGCTCAAAATAGAAGATGGAATCACAATCTCAAATCGCATAAATAATTTGAGGTCTTTCATTAGTCAATTAGAGAAGTCAAGGCTCTGGTAGCTAATGATGATGCTAGAGCTATATTGCTAAATAGTTTTCCTTCAAAATATAATAATTTAATTTTTACATTCAATAAATGAGAACAAATGTAGATACAGAAGATTTTTTCAACAAGAGAAGGAGATTGCATGTTTCTATAGTAAGAAAAAGGGTCACACAATATGGTCTTGTCAAATTCCAGTAAGTGATCTTCTTAAAGGAAAACTCCAAAATCAATCAAATTAATGTAACCTAGTTTGTATTGAGGGTGAGGATGAGGATCCACTAGAAGATGTTTTTATTTATATTACTAAGAATGGATTAGTACTTTGAGCGATCATATTGGAGATTTGTAACACTAGAGGGTGGAGGAATTTCCATCATCTCAAGTCAACTTCTCACTTTGATATGGTGCTTTGTCTGAGAAGTTTTATTTCTTTCTTTCTTGTTTTCTTTGTTGATGATGGAATTAAAGAATGTGTATACTGTGAAGTTTGATTTTTGGACACATGTAAGGGATTTTGTGTTGAACTCAATATGGATTGTTTTCCAATGATTTTATGTGACTGTGATTGATAATTATACCTTTATGGGGGTTATAATACAACTTGATGAATCCCTATGTTTGTAGAGCTCAATATGAATTGTTGTCGAATAATTCAAGAATCGGTGATTCGAGAAAATAGTGGTCCAAGAACTTGAAAAATAAGCTCAAAGCTACACATATACAAGGGTTATGAGGCAACTTGATGGAGTTCTATTTGATTCAGGATTTGTTTCTTCAAAGGAAGTAATTCTCAAGAATGTATATCTATTTTCTAATCATGTTTTTTTTATGTAAGCCTTAAAGGGAGGTCCATTGACAAGGTGAATTCTAAGATTTCAGGAATACATTTATAAGAACAATGTAATAAGGGAAGAATGTTAACATAACAATTTATTATCATATTATTCAGTTAATTAGGAAAGATAGAGGTAGTTATATAAACTATTCTACAACTAGATCCTCTCATCCTTTAAATTGTATCCATGGTTACAATGGAAATCAATGAATCAAGCTTTACAGACCCTCAAATATTTTAATTGAGAGCACAAAATAAAAATAATCTACATAATTACATATAAAATCAAATGAATGGCATTCAATTTTCATGGTGTGTGGAGTCTTATATGTCCTCTCCCCCTTAGTCATTGTATTTGCACAATCTCTCATGTACTTATTTTATGTGCATATGATATGGGCATATGTATTAAATAAACTATAGTAACATTATATTTGTTTGGGTGAATAAATGGTATTTTCCAACCCAAATATGGTCATAGGAGGCGTAACATGCATTATTGGAGTAGATTTAATATAGTTTATGCCATGTTGGAGATTAATAGCAAGTTGGGTAATATTCCCCTCAAGATGCATACATCTTCCCCTCTCTTGCTCCTATTAAACATATAATCAATATTTAATCAAATTCAATTTAAAATATTTGTTATGTAAAGTCATGCTTTATGTAAGAGAAACATCTCTTCAAACATGATACTTACTTAAAGATATTTGGCTCCATCTATCTGATAAATAGAAAAATCAATTTATGTTCTTCAATTTTAACAATTGTTGGATAAGATTATTAGAATGTAGGTGAGTTGATAGGTGTCATCGAAACAAAGATTTTAATATTTCTTTTCATCCACCATTTGAGGAGTACATAAGGGAAAAGTTTGTAGGATTTAAAGAGTAGACGATACAACAAAAAAAATAGAAATAAGACATTGAAATATATATTAACCAAATAACTCATTACATAAACATTTGAGCTACTGCTCATTCATTCAAACACCATTATATTCCTCCATTCAACCATTACACCTTTTTTTGAGCTTCTACTCATTCAATCATTAATTCTTCTAGCTCTTGGAGATACTACTCCATGACAAACATCAACTTATAACACCTTGTAGCTCTACAGAGTTGGACTCTATAGGGAGTAAATACAAAGCACATACCCATTGTAATATATAGAAAACTAAGCATTTACGAAGGAGAGAGACCACAGGGTGATCCCACAAAGTTGGTTTACAATTTCTGAGAGGAACTGATTTTTGCTGAAATCACATATTTTTAGAAAATATAATGATTTAAGCCTTTAAAAGTTCCATTTTAAGGATTCTAATTTAAGAGGGCTTGATCAAACCACATTAGATCAAACCCCCTTGGATAGAACCTCGCTAGTTTTAAACCATACCTATAAATGAGTCTCCTTTACACCTATCAATATGCTGATAAAAAATCACTTTTGATTTACCTTTTGGGGGATCAAATGAATCCATTTCAAATTAATTTCAAATGATTATGGTAGTCCTCGAAATGAGCTATCCTATGAATATAAATTTAATATGTTTTAGTTTTATTGTGTATGTATTTTTTTAGTTTTATTAAACATACGTTTTTCACCAAAGATCAAGCTCTCTATTTTGCACATGTGGAAAAATATTTAATTATCAAAATAATTTTTTTTTAAATATGTTCATACTGGATATTGATGTCCTTGATCCATTAAAAAAAATAAAATTGAATTTTGATACATACAAAAAAAATTATGTTGTATACGGTCTGCCTATGTCTGAATTGCAATTGGTTTGACTTTGAAACTCTATTAAGGAAAAAATATTCAATAAAAAACTATGAGACCAAATTAAAGTGCTAGATATTATAGTTAGAAATCTAAATTTGAAAAAAATAGAATATTATCCTTCATACAAAAAAAATTATGTTGTATACAGTGAGCGTCACTTTTTAAAAATGTTGTTTTCTGAAAAAAAAAATAGTTTTTGTGGGAGATGGAAAAAGAAGTGCAATTTTAGTCCAAAAGTTTTGAAAAAGATAAAATTAGAATCTATAGACAAAATTTGATGAGACTCTAGTTTGCATCATCTTCAAATTCCTCATGGTTTAGCCGCTATAGGTTCTCGAATGTGAAGATTTGGTTAAAAATAATATTTTCAATGTCTAGTTTGGCCAAAAATTGTAAAGCATGAGAAATCTGCAGATGGGATGATGGATAGGTTGGAGGAGTAGATTGCAAATCCATTTGAATCCATGAAAATGTGTTTTTCTTAAATGTTGAGATTGTCTGTCCATACAGAAGATACAAAGTTGATACAAAGCTTATACGAACAATTATCAAAGTTAATATGAGTAAATGTGATTATACTTCCAACACTCCCCCTTAATCACAACTATGAATTTCAATTTCTTTCTTGAATTTTTGCACTAAAGTTTCAACATCTAAAATCTTCAATTTCTAGAGATCAAACCTAGGAAATCCCATGATGCTGGTGGGATCCTCTAACCATGAGCTTTGGCCCTTTCTGGTAACCATTCCATCATAAGTTCAAGTGTGATTCACTTGTTTTATCAACACCTCCCATAGAGTCACACTGCTGGTGCTCGAGGATCCTAGTAGGCTTTGCAAACCACAAACCTTGCATACAAGTGATTTCAAATGATCGCAATCCCACATACAAGTGGTATCAGATTACCACAAACTAACATTTATTGTTGGTTTCATATGACCACAAACTACCATTATGGGGAAACTAATGCACACTTGAAACTCAAACAACTGGTATCCTCTGCTAACTATTTTGATCTCCTTTGTCAGCACCTATCCTTACTTTGTTTTTATATATGCTCTCAATCTAACTCTCTCTCAACCTAGACACTTATATCCTCCTCTTTCTACAACTTTGAATAATTAAAAACTTAGCTTTTATGAGAATATCCACATACAACTTAATCAAATATCTTTCAAAACTTATTCAAAGAAGACTCATCAAATAGACATAAAAACTCATCAAAAATTGTGATTTACCTTGACTCCCTATGCACATGGTGGATTTTTTCTTATTTCTGAGGTTTCCTTCAGAAGAAACCATTCATTAACAATGATCACTTAATCTTTTCAATGACATCTTCAACTAACCTATCTCTATGATCTTTGACTTAGGAATCTACAAACTACTGTGGCCTTTACAAAGGCTACAATCTTCAATCTTCGAAAACTTTAAATATAAGGACAAAAAACCTTTTGTCTAGCAGTTGTGGTTGTCTTCCTCCTTCTAGAGAATATGGTCAACTCTCAAAATTGAAAAAATCTCTTTGATGGATCAGCTTTGGCGAGCTTCAAAAAAACACCTTCTTTGGGCGACTATCTCTTTTATACGCTCTTTTAAATTGCTTATAATCATCGACCAAAAGACATTTATTCTTTTCTAGCAACTTGTCCTTGGCATCTCTTTTTTTCTTCCATCGGCTAGACTTGGCTTCTTCCTTGGGCGGCTGCGTCAAATCCTTGATTGGCAGCGCTCTTTGATTGACTTCTTTTTGAAACTAGGGCACTTTAAAACTTCTTCCAGGTTGCGGCCTTGAACGGTTTCCAAAACACAATGACAACTTCACTCCTTTCGTGCGATCTCTGCAATTTCCTCTTTCACTTGTTTGGAGCAAAGAACATGATGTGCTTTCCAAAGACAGTGATAGAACCCTTCCTTGGCAACAACATGAAACATCTAACGATCAACTTAATAACTAGATGACATTTATGATCTCTTTCCTGATCAGCTCTTGAACAATCTTCCTTCAACACTTTTTCTCAGTTGTGGCTCCATCTCTCTCAATGGCAGAGACCTTACTAGATGATGTCTCATTTTCATCATCTATCTTTTCTCTCAATGATTCTTCATCAATCTTTCAACTCTGCGCTTTCTTCTCTAAACTGCTCTCAACTATGATGCCACTTTGTAGGATTTGAAGAGCAGAGGATACAAAAAAAATACAAAAAGAAGACACTGAAATTTATATTAACCAAATAAGTCATTACATAAACATTTGAGTTGCTACTCATTCATTCAGACACCATTATATTCCTCCATTCAACCATTACAACTTCTTCTGAGCTTCTGCTCATTCAATTTTTGTCATTGTTTTGTTTTTGTTTACTGAGCATGTCATTCAGTTTAAGAGTGCTCTTATATTTCTCAATTGTCTTTCTGAGATCTACAATCTCATGTTCAATTTTTTGAATTTCTTGATCTTTAAAGCTTACGCCAATACAAAGATAGTCTTCAAATCTCTTGGATTCTTCAAGTTGAGTTTTTAATGAGACTATCTCAAGATTTATGATTTTCTCCAGTGAAATATCTTGACCTATATTTTGTTCTTGAGCACGCATTTGTTTTTAAAGTTTCCTTAGCTCATTTAGAGCACATTTTAGTTCCCCTTCATAATCCACTTCACCATCTTCAACATCACTATTGTTAGTTTCATCTTTCTAAATGATTTCAGCCATAAATAGATTTTCATCCTCTTCATCTAATGAATCTTCAAATTCAGAGTTTGTTTCACTTTTGTTGAACAAACTTTTCTTATTTTTTAAATTGAATTTATGTTTGGGTCTATAAGCCTTTTTCTTGGCCAATATTTCAAATTTTTCGATATCACTACTTGTGTCACCATAGGGGCACTTTACAACAAAGTGGTTTATTTTTCCACAGTTAAAGAATTTGAAGGGAAGTTTTCCCTTATACTTTTGAGAACCCTTTTTGAGTTTCCTCACAAATTTGGATTCTTTGGAATCAAAAATTTGTGATTCAGTGGGCTCATCCTTATCTTTCCATTTAGTATTGAAAGCAGTTTATTTTGCAGAAGTACTATTTTTGTTGATCCTCATTTCATAGGCAGTCAGGGTGCCTTGTAGGTTGTCAAGAGTAAGTTGGGCAAAACATTTCTTCTCTTCTAGAGTAGCAACCTTAGCTTCAAATTTTGTTGGCAAGGTTCTGATGACCTTAGTTACAACATCAAATTCCTTAACTTCTTCTCCTAGACTCTTCATTGCATTTACTATTTCATCAACTCTCACAAAGTAGTCAACAACTTTCTCATCATCTCTCATTTTTAGATCTTCAAACTTGTGTTTTGAAGTAAGGACTTTAGACTATTTTACCTTTTCATTTCCTCGATAGATAGTTTCAATTTTAACCCAAATTTCCCTAGCAGAGCTGCAGTGCATGACTTTTATAAAGACATCTTTAGTCAGTGCACACATAAGAGTAGTTTTTCTCTTGCATTGGTTTCATATCTTTTATTTTCATCGAAAATAGTAGGCAGAATAGCTGGTACAGTGTACCCAGACAATACTATCCTCTAGACATCGAGGTCAATAGAAGTTAAATAAGTCTCCATTCTGATTTTCCAGAATACATAATCAGTTCCATCAAATAATGGAGCTCTAGTCATGGAAGTACCTTCATGAGCTTGAGACATTTTCAATAGACTCCAAGGCCAGAATCAATCCTAGGTTGGAAATACCAATCAGAGGACCCTAGGCTCTGATACCAATTGTTGGAGTGAAAGGACACTGAGAGGGGGGTTGAATCAGTGTTATTAAATTCTTTACCAATTTTAACTGACTTTGAAATAAACTAGATGTATGCTCTCATTTATCAATGATAAACCCATTCATGTATTAAATGCAATCACATAAACTAAAATGAGAATAGTTAACCATATCAATTTAAAGAATTAAAGCACTAAATCAAATGAACCACAAATACTCAAATAGACACAAGATATGCCGAGTGGAAAACCCTCTCGAGGTAGAAAAACCACTCCTGAACCTATTGCCTTTTTCAGGCTTTCATTTCAATAATCATTTTTGACAGTGCCTTATAGGCTGATTTCTCAGCACCAACTCAAGGAGCACCAACCCCTCTTTTTAGAGACACCAATCTCAAGGAGCACCAACCTCTTTTATGTTTTTCAATAGAACATACAATGATACAGAGGATCTCTCTGTTTCCCTGATTTCTGTCAAGTGCCTCTTGACAGACAATGTGTAGAATTCTCAAATGTCAATAGTGTCACTTCAGAGTTCCACCCATTATCAAGTTTTAAGACAACTTGAGGAAAATCTTGTTACTCTCTCAATATAGCTTTCATCAAATTGTATTATTAGTGGTGTGTACAAATTTCTTTTTCTCACATTCTATTTCATACATTTTCCATGATACTATTCAAAACAGTTAACACACTATGTTTTTTCGGTATTTTTGCTCAAAGAATAAATCCCTATATCTCATACCTTAGACTCTTTCTTTTGCACATTTGTTTCCTATTCTTTTCAATTTTTTCAGTCATGATAAAGCCCTAATCTCTTTGTTTTCCTCCTTTTAGATTTTACATCATTACAATCCCTGGAGAGTTACAACAGTTGCTCATTTTTCTTCAAAGAATTACTCAAAGATAATTTTCAAGTTACAAAGCTACTGTCAGGAAATAGCTCCAGATGTTACCGTGATCATAAGGGAAGGATCATTCTGAATAAGGTCTTCTAACAGGAGTACTCAAGCATTGTAGAAATATAGAAGGCAGACTGCAACCTGTCCTCTCAAGTAGCCTACACAAACAATGTTTTAACCAAACAACATCAAGGCATGCATGTAATTTTCAAATAGTGGCCACTGAAAAACTGTTGCAAAAAGAAGTAATTGAAAGACAATACTTCCATAACCAAAATCATGCATTTAAGAACAATTACCAAATATTTTAGCATGAAAGGAATAGTCATTTTCCACTTTTCTTTTTAAATAGAAAACTTAACTCAAAATAACCTTTCCTGAGATGTAACGGATCTGTAAAGAAAATTGAAAGAATAACTGAGAATAGTGATGGAGTTACTATCACAAAGGAGTTTACTAGATTTGTAGCTAAGTTGAGAAACCTGTGCCAGTTTTCTATTTCGAGCATTCACCCAATGCCAAGAACCTGACAAGATAAACGACCATGGTGATGGTCTTTCAAGCTTCCCCATTCATTGTCCAAGAGTTGCTGAAAAATATTTGATTACACAGTGAAATGACCGAGAGAGTGATTCCATGGCAGCGACAAGAATAGGGTTCCAAACCCTTGAACAAGTGAAGCACAAATTTTTCCCTAAACATCCAAAGCAATCAATCAAAAACCTTTACAAATGTTGATATCATTTGAAGACTGAAAGGACTGTCATTAATAATTCAAAAACTCATTATATCATTTGACATCCGCATCCTTATCACTCAACCGTGGTCTCCCTTCAGACTACCCGCGGTAGAGTAGTAGTTGCCTTGCATACCCTTAACTATTACCAATGCACTACCTCAGTTACCTTTCTAACTACCTGCAATATAGCAACAACCGCCTGCATGTCGCTAATTGCTTCCACCGCACTACCGCGGTTACCTTTCTGACTACCCACGGTGTAGCAGTAGTTGTCTTGCATGTCGGTAACCACTTCCACCGCACTACCGCGATTACCTTTTTGGCTACCCGCAGTATAGCGGTAGTTGTCTTGCATGCCCCTAGACGTTTCCACCGCACTACCATGATTACCTGCTTAACTGCTAGTGGTACTGCGGTAATACCTTTGAATTCCATGACCTTACCGAAAACATGTCAACAAACTCATTATCGTTTGACAATTGTTGATTATAAGAAATGCTGACAAAATGGTTCCATGAAATATTACCACCAAATTTCGATGTCTATTGCAATTTATATCCCAAGAAATCAAGGAAAAGTCACTTCCAATGTGACAAATAAAAATAATCAAAAATATTATTTTTGTTTTCGACTTTTAAGCTAGGTGAAGTAACCAAGATAAGGCCCGATTGCAATATAATATGCACTGCCATATAGTGTGCCAAATATAATATCCAATGCCAAATGATATGCCAAATAATATCCAAAGCCTTGTGAATTGATAAAGATTGTCATTCATGCTAAATTCAAAATGCCTTCACCCATGCCAAAAACCATTATCCATTTGTTAAGGAAACCCTGTAGGGTTTTCTTAAAAGTGAAAAGCAAAGTGTATTGTATAAACTCAAGAACAAAAAATAGTTGAAGGCAATACCTAACTGAATCTAAGCAATGGAACATAAACCTGTAACCAAAATACCTGAACCAAGATCAAGATGATTGCCATCAAGGTTAAATTAGCACAATAGAGATTCAACACCTTCGTGCTCCCTTTGTTGACATTTTATTGAGACAAATTTTCCCCTAATTTTGTGAAATTATCACTTATATGCTTAGACCCCTTAATTATTGAATAACCAAGACATTGATGGTTAGAATTTCCAATAATTTGCACTGGTTCCAAGATATCATGTTCATGTAGGCTTAATCCTTTGCCTTGATAATTCATTTGTTCAAAAAAATTATTTGCAATAGGATATGATTTACCTTGGAAACAAGGTACTAATCCTTCTCTGCTCTATCATGGATCTTCAAAGGTGATAGCTTCTTCCTTGATAAAATAATTTTCCCTTAAAAAGGCAAGTGATCCAAGCTTATAAGTGATCAGATCCTCCATATGTGGGGTAACTCCATGATTTATATCTTTGGCTTGATCTTGTGAAATATCATAGTTTAATACTTCTCTAAGAGGCATTCATGACTCACTGTCCATGTAAAATTCTTCCTCATGATTCATTCTTGATATGCTTTCACATGATGTTTTTGTTTCACAATTTTTATACAAGCCTTCTTCATGATTTATTTATGCTATGTCTCCACTGGATCTTTTTGATTCACAAATTTGTAGAAGCTTTCTTCATGATCTGTTTCTGATATGTCTCCATAGGATGTTTTTGATTTACAACTTTTGTAGAAGCCTCCTTCATGATCTATTTCTAATATGTCTCCATATTTTTCTATATTTTGGTCATGTGTACAAACGTTAAGAGTAGGAGACTCTTGTTCCTTGGTAATTATGTCAAGAGTATGAGACTCTTGTTTTGAATGAAGATCATCTACGTGTCCATTCAAAGAAAGCATCTCATGGGTAGATGGAGGGGTATGTGCTATATGGATATGGTCATCATTTGCGACATCTTGTATAGATAGGAGAGTCCCATTAGATCATTGTAGTATCTTGGAGATACAAATTCTTGATCTTGCTAAATTTTGGAATTGCTTTCGACATGATTTGGATCAAGTTCTTAACATGGGTCAATTTCAAAGGATGGATTGCTTAAAAATGGTTTTTGGATATCTTCATTAGGAAAGGGAAGTGGCTCAATATCCTCTTGATTTTTGAGTGGATTTGGATCAAATGTTGAGTTGAGGATTCCTTCAATATCTATAACCAAGAGGTCAAAGGATGTCAATATGTCTTAGGAAGAACCATTGCTAGACCTTGGTGGAAGATGTTGATCATGCTTTGGAATACATTTTTGAGATGTGTCCTCCAATTCCTGAGGTGATCTAGAGACATTCTCAACATGATCATTGGTGGATGGGTCATGAATTATGTCAAGAAGATCAAATAACATAACCACTCCTTGAAATATATCTTTGTAGGAGGGGTCTTGATCATTATTAAAAAATGGCTCTTCATGTATGTTGATTTGATCGTCAACTGAGGTGAAAAAAACTTCAAGGTGCTTATTGAAGGATAGATCTTGATCATTGTTTTCAACAATTGTGGTGGAGAAATTGTCAATTTTATCAAAAATAGTATCAAATGATGTTAATGTTTCTTGAATTAGATCATTGTTGGGTATCATTGGTGGGTTTTGATCATGATTGAAAAATGGCTCTTGGTGTATGTTGATTTGATCGTTGGATGAGGTGGAAACATCTTCAATGTGCTCATTGATGGATAGATCTTGATCATTATTTCAATAATTGTGGTGGGGAGGTTTTTAATGCTATTGCTAGTGGTTGAATTCTTATTATTGTCCCCAATAGCTATTAGCTTTTGATCAATCAGGTCTTGAATGCGATTTTTGAGTCGAATACAATCTAATGTTGTCTATCTATTTACCTTGTGAAAATCACAAAAGTGATTCTCATTATACCCTGGTAGTTTAAATTGAGGCTCTTGATCATTCACATAAATGGGGATTTGAATGATATTTTCTAGTATCAACCATCGCATGACCGATTCGATTGGTTCCCCAAGTGGTGTGTATATTCTCTTGTTACCTTGTGAGATTTGTACTTTGAATTGACCTTGTAGCGATTGATTTTGGAGATGTGGTGATTGATCATTGAGATGTGGTGATTGATCTTCAATATGTGGTGATTAAGTTTGTTGTTGATATTCTTGATCTTGATATCCAACTTCTTGACATTGGAGATATTGTTTTTAATGTGGATGTGGAGACAACTCAATGCTTTGATGACATGATTCAACCAATGGAAGAGTGTATTGATTTTGGGGTGGAGATGTCTCTTGGTGATATGAATCAATGAGTATTTTGAGTGTAGCAATTTTGTTTCTCAAGATTTGATCTTGACATTCTTGATATTGTTGACTTGGTTGTTGACCAAGCATACTTGGCATGTTTAGATTTGGCATTATTGGTTTTTTGTGATTGGGAACCACATTGCTTGGATTTAGGTAACTTTTATTTTGCATGGGGTTACCTTGACTTGGATCAATACATGGAGTTGCCAATATACTATTGGGATTTTGAACAACATGGGTTTGATTTGCAAACGCATCTATACCAAAGTTCACCAAGTGTGGATTTGATACATTCATGTTTGATAGGTTTTCACTTGGTATATTCACATTTGGTATATATGGATTGGATGGGATAATGTTGTTTGGAAGACTTATGCCTTGATTGTTTGGTTGATAGATTTGTAAGTTTTGGCTTTGATTTAAATCTACCATCGAGAAAGGTGTTCTAAACTTCAAATTGGGAAAACTCACATCTGGTGTATCATTGAGGTTTTGTTTCCCTAAATTCAAAATGAGAAAAGTCACATTTTTTGTACTATTAAAATTTGGAGGAGATAAAGATCTCATGTATGGATTGTACAAATGTGAGTTTTGATAATCAATTGGCATTGTGAAACTTGGATAGTTTGATTGACTTGGATTACTCATGATGTGTGAATAAAGTTTATATCCCATGTTCCTCTTGTGTTTTGACCTTGTTGCAAAAGTCAACCTCTAAGGTGTTTAGGAACAATGATGAGATGAAAGATGAAAGGGTGGGTGATACGGGTGTTTGAACTTTTAAAAACTTTGGATCAATGCTAGACTTTAGGATTTTATTTTGATTTGATTGATTTGGATAATGAACTTGTAAACTCTAGGAGATTGTGTTGTCCTAGAGTGAACTCGTACACAAGAGGATAATTTTACTAAGTGTGTTAAGTCAAACAAAGTGATTTTGGATAATGAACTCCTAGACCCTAAGATGATGGATTTTATCAAGAGGAAAAAAATTTCACAAGGTTTTGATAATTTGATTAAATATGCGAAGAAAGATTCATCTACACATATTTAGCCAAACAAGATGATTTTTATTTTGCCTAGAAGTCTAGCATGAATTATGTTTTCAAAGTTTCCAAGAGTTCATTAATGAGATGATATTTGATTTTGATGGTTGAGAGATGGATGAGAATGATTGATTTTGATCCTAAATGAACCTAAGAGGAACTTGTTTACAAAACCAAGGTTTCGAAGAAAATATTTTTCCTTAAGAGTACTACAAACTGAAAGATCATTGCTTTCTCAAAAGACCATAAGACAAAAGATAGACCAACACATGTGTGGGGTTCCATTGATTTTATCTTGATTAATGACTTTCTTTTTTACCACATCCACTTCTTGATTAGTTTTTCAAACTAAATTTCTAATGTCTCAGTTTATTTTCATCCCACAAATTCCATTATGTGGAAAATCGAAGAAATTAAGGCAAAATTTTCCTATTGTTGACTTTACTGAAAACAAATGATGATTAAACCCAAATACTTAGAAACCTCTGAGGACGGAATCCCTAGGGCAAGCAAAAGCACTTGGATTTGTCAAAGATATTTGTTTCCTCTAAAGGGTTTGAAATTTTGAAGTCTTTTGTGAATATTTGTTTTCCAATGTTTTAGATCCAAACAAAGTGGTTTTGATTCCAATAACATGCACAATCCTAAGATGAAAAGACAATATTTGTTGGGTTTCTATTTGGACGAATCTAGTTGCACATATTCAATGTGGATGACTAGATGTTTGACCACACAGACTCCCCCTTATAGTGCACTCGCTTCTCGGGTCAGCCAAGCATCAGTACCCATGAATCTCCCATGGCATAATTTTCATCTCTACAATAGAACCACATGTTATAGGGGGTGACTTCAAAGGACATGGCCTTTTGCACCAACAAATAGTTAAAGATTTTGGCATTTTCTAAACAATGGTTTTAATGAGGGAATTTCGTTCGTGGGGGACCATCCATGCAGCGAGAGACCATTTTTTCCCTTATCTTCGAAATAATCCTCGTGATTCTTGAACTTTCTTCAAAAATCCACACTTATATACCAATTGAAAGTCGTTTGGCTTTAGTGTTTTTCTAGCCGGGTTGTTCCCTAGGGTGATTATATTTTCCCACTAGGCAGGCCGTCTATGATAAACAACAACGATCAAACATATCCATAGTTCGATTGATCTTTGTTGAGAAACAAAGAGAGAACACACACACTATGTTCCACTCACACTTTCAAGTTTTGTTCAATTTTTAGTCCCAAATTGAAATGTGAAGGAAATCTTTTTGACAACTTAATATTAGAAAAAGGCTTTTGATTTTCAAGATTGTCGTGAGATGTGAGAGAAGCACATACGTCTTTTCGATGATATTATTTTGCGAAAAAAAATTACAAAACACCAAATGCACATGTTCATTTTAATTTTCAAAGGAAAAATTGAGTTTTTTTAAAGCCCCAAAATTGAAATGTGAGAGTTGTTTGTCGAATTTTTAAGAACCCAAGTTGAAATTTAATAAGTTTCTAATGTTCAATTTTAGCCCAACTTTGAAAAAAAATCAATCAATGATTAATTTTAAATCCAAATTGAAAGTGAGTTGTTTTAAAACAAAAAATGAAAGCGAGAAATTGATGCTTCAAGTTATTACAATAAGCATTAAAAAATGCTTTTCCAAGTTAAATGCCTAATTTCCGCACTCAAATTTGCTTGATATCTTTTGGTATTTCTCCGCTTTGCTACTTCATTATCTTCAATAAATCTACAAAACATTTATCGACCTATTCAGATATGCAAACCATTAATTTTTTATGTTCAAGAAGCATTTAAGAAAACAAATTTACTCCAAGAAAACCATTGTTAAAAATGATAATTTGCTAATTTTTTCCTCAAAGAAAAAAAACAATATTATTTCGTCATTGCATCTTTTACGATTTGCCCCTCTTATTAATTTTTTGTTTTCTTCTGCAAAATATTCAACTTGTCAACATTCAGATCATATAAAACAATATTAATGCAAATAAATAGCAATATCGAGATTGACAAAGAAACTCAATATTAATGAGAAATTTCTTTTAAATAACAATGCATGTACTTTGAGTAAAAAAAAATCGTTGTCAAGTGTTGAAATGAATTAATTCTATAGCAACCCTCTTTCTAATAGAGCTTGTACTCAACACCCACTTGACTGACTATCATGCAATAGATTGAACACCTACTTGCTTTTCAAATAATTTAAAGCTCGTCGCAAAAGAAACCTATCTCATTGTAAATCAAATTGATAGACTAAAAAAATTGGGGTCACAATGATGAGAAATAAATTCAATTTTGTATTATGTCTCTGCATTCATCACTCAATCTATGTACACACCAACTGTCATGAAATATTATTAATGAATAAAGAAAAAAGAAAAAAAACAGAGGGAAAGCATGCAGATATGTCCCAGAGGTATCATGCTTCCTACCAGCTACCCACACTCTGAGCTCATAAGCCAGCGCTTGCCATAAAGTCAAAATATTACTTGTTATAACTGCGCACAAATTTGAATAGCTATGTCGTACCTATATTTTTCCAGAGAATTAAAAGACCATTTGAAGGGACTTCTATTTTATTTTTTTAATTTTTTTCAAAGACCATAAAACGTGACAGACAATTAAGCTTATCACTCAGCTCAAAATTGTAGCAGAAAAATAGTAGCCTACATAGAAAGCATAAATGAGGTAGTCATAGAACAGGCTGTGAGAGTGAGTCATGAGGTAGATGAAGGCGCTTTACACACAGAGAGATGCCTACAAGATGGAGATAGGTAAGCTACAATAATACTAAAATGCACCTCTGTTCACTTATACAGTCGCTTTCCTCAATACTTAGCCCAAAGTGTTGGATACACCATTTTTCACAGATACCTTTAGGGAAAAAGCTACCCAGCATACAATCTGATGATTTGATCAGATTTATTAATTAATTAAAAATGAAAATATAATGTTAAACTTTATTTTTAATTAATTAATATATCTGATCAAATAACCAGATTGTATGCTGGGTAACCATTGCCCATATTAATCACATTAAAGACAAAATCAAGAACATAACTGTGTGCTAATAAAGAATAGAAACCTAATGCCAATAAAGGATCTCAGTTAAAGCTTTCAAAAGACTGATGTATTATTCATAAAACATGCAAAAAATGCTTTTCCATTATGTTGTCCATGACCGAGCGACTAATGCTATTTGTTATCCCCGTATTCCCATTCCCATTGTAGCTACTTCCACTACTCCCCCCGTCCTGAAGAACACCAGAGTCCACAGTTAGGTTTCCTACTAGAAATGCGGGCTTGGCTCTGAGGCTAGAAGCCAACATATAGCTGTCAGCTGCCCCTACGCCCAACAAAACAAAAAAGTGCCCAGTTCAACATTAGGTTTCCATTCGTTCGCCAGTTCCAGGAAATCCACTCACTGTCATTTGCATCCAACCGCTTGGTTATCTGCAGTATTGCATTGAAGTTTTCAGTACCAGACTGAATTAGGTTAGTTCTCCTCAGAAGTCTGATCTGCCATAGCTAGGGTTTGAATTCTGCAAAAGAACTTATGAAGAAAAAAGAGAAAATATCTCACGTAGACTAGGCCAAGCTTTTTAATATTTGTACTCCAATAGTCAAGTGATAAAGAGACACATAATGACCAGCTTAAAATTTAAAGATATGAGAAATATTTTATCTAACAGCTTGGAAGTGGGCGACGTTCTAAGTCATTTGATGAGCTTGAGGAGTCTTGAGCAGAGTTGTGATGAATCATCTTGGAAACGACCATCTTAAATCTGGTACAAAACCGTGCCTAAATTCTTTTGAAAAAAATTCAAGCTAACGCAGTTAGTGGATGTAAAGTTGAATCCCATGGCTAAATGCGAAACATAGAAAAGACATGTGAGTTGTTTGACAGAATGCTTTAAAGGAAATGTGACCTCAAGTAAAAATAAAATAAAGCAAACTGGAGGTAAAAGACCGAATTCATAAACTTCAAAAGGCAAACTGCATATAAAAAACTGAATTCACAACCAAGTCTAATATGCACATTAAGTCGTATGCAGCTTTTTAGCAAGTGTTGTTTGTAGGTGTAAGACCAAATTCCACAACCTTTTCCAGCATCCTCTCTATCTGGTAGATCTGCATACAAGGTGCAGAAGCATAGACAAGGCACATGAACTGTTAGCTAGAATGACTCAAAGAGATGTCTCCTGGACTGCAATGTTTGCAGTCAATCTATCGAAGAGGCTCAGCGACTTTCAAGAAAAATGCGCTTGGCAGGTGTAAAATCAAATTCCACAACCTTTCGCTAGTGTTTTCAACAAAAGTCTTAAACGACAGCATAATGGTTGGATACACACAAAATGGACTTTTTGAAAATGCTTTAGAAACTTTCAAGCAAATGCAATTGCAGATGTAAAAGAAAAACGAATAGATGTGTTTAAAAAGCTTTAAATCTAATGCAATTGGCAGGAGTACAACCGAATTCTACAGCCTTTACCCACGGCCATTCTGACTGTGCCAAGATGGAAGCATAGAGATGACCCACGAACCGTTTGACAGAATGCTTCAAAAAAAAATCTGGTCTTCAAAGACTTTGCCCGCGGCTTCTCTGCCTGTGCTAAGAACGAAGCTTTGTTGATGTTATTTTAAGTCTGCACAAAGTAGATCATAAGTCTCTCTAGTTCATTGTTACGTTTAGTTTTGTATTTAAAGCTACCCACAAATTTCATACACTTGATTCGTTGCTGCAAACACAATACTCACTGGTTTCAAAGTCCATGGTCATAAATAAAAGACTCAGACACATAAAAGACAACAAGCTTGTCTTTCCAATGGCGCAAAAAGACTTAGCTTATCCAATGGATTCAAATTAGCATTAATAAAAAAACTATACAGAATCAAATTAGAGGGTCCATGCACATCAAATGCAAGGCCCCACGGTGGGCACCAAATTGTGAGCCAGATTTTTGCCTATGTTAATATGATCAACATAAATTAGCTAAGTTAGCAAAAACAATAATCAAGCTCTTTATGAAATTCTTAATTATATTAAGACAAAGAAATATGATAAAAAAACATACAAAAAAAGTATGTAAGCATGTAAACATATTTAAAATGGATCAAAACACATCTCATAGGGGATTGGTGCTCCTTGATGTGAAAAGAGAGCCCTTTTCCCATTCCCTGATAAGTTTAGATGACGATGCTGAAAATGCAAGAGATGCAAGATGATGATAATGCAAATTCCCAAGATTGTGGATCAAGTTGTGGAGTTGTGGAGGATTAACTCAATGAAAAGGGTCTCTATTTATAGAATAGAATGATAGAAGAATGTAAGATAGGAGGAATGTGGGATAAACCAATGGCATTGTGCCACTTGTTAGCATTCCAATGGAGGGAGGTTGAGCACATTTTGATCAATGTGCAAGTTTGAATTTTGAATTTGATGAAGTGACAATTTTAGGGGCAATGAAAGATGACTTAAATGTCAAATTTGACTTGTGTAAGAGACACGTAAGAGCTCTTAAATTCTTTGTTGGATGGACAAATCATGTAGGAAGGAAAATTCAAATTGAGAGAATATTCCCTCAAAGAAGCCAAGTTTGAATGAAAATGAAGAATTAATAAATCAATTAAATTGATTTATGTGCACGAGTTGCAAAATCTGAAAAAAAAAGGATTAGGATTATCATTAATCATGGTTTGATTAATTTAATAGGAGATTAGGTGATTTTGACTTTTGACTTAGATTTTAGGATTAAAATAAATCAAAATGAGAAGAAAATGATTTTAGATTTAATTAAATAAAGATGTGTTTTATTTAATCAAAGAGGATGATGTTAGTGTTAAATCAAATAAAGATGAATTTATTTAATTGAAATGGATGACTTTAGGAGATTAATTAAATAAACTTGATTCATTTAATTGATGGACGAATATGAAAATATGAGGAATGCATGATGTCAATTTTACATGTCTAAAATTATATATGAAATATCAAACTCTTCTAACATATTTTATATAAACATCAACTATTATTACTGATTAATTATAGACTATTTTGTTTTAATGATCGCAGTTTATATTTCAGATAACATTCATTCCTTCAAATAAAATAGATTTAAATATAAAAAAAAAATTATTCATATAAGTGAAAAATAAAGAATAATCATATATCTCAGTGTTCAACATTTTTCCATCCATTAGATTCTACAAATAACAAACATTCATAAATAGAAGGTGCTACGTAAGGTTTACTATATATAATAGTTTTCATAGATGTCTGTGTGAAAAACTCTTTTACTATACACATAGCAGATCGTGGTACTCAAAGCAACATATATTGTTCACATGCCACGCTTAAATTAACCAAACTACATCACTTTTCATTAACTGTATTTTATGTCAGTACAGTTATTTATACCTTGAAATCTTAAGTTCCTTCTAACCAGTAAAATCTTCTTAGCTATAATAATTTCATCCTACAAGAAGCAATTCTATAGTGGATAAGAAAGACGTTTATTTGTTCCTACAAACTTTTGGCCATGGTACAGTGTGCATTCAATGACCCGATATACTAGTGGAGGAAGTCAATGTATTTGAGCGATCAAGTTATTTAGTTTTTTCTTTAATTGTATGTGAAAAGATAATTATAAATTCAACATTTATCTTTGTTTGTATGTTCTTATGAATTTAGAAAGCTACTAATGAAGTTTGTTAGGCTAGAGTTTTGGGTTTAGCGTCAATATTTGAGTTTTAATAGAAAAATCAGATGTAAATTTTAGATTTCAGTTTGTAGGAATTGAATATATTATATAGATCATTCTTTTTTAAATAATATTAAATAACTCTTTTCTTTAATAATATTATATTGTACTATTTTTTAATTTATTTTTTAAATTTTATTATGGTATCAAAGCTAGATTGGGCATGACTATATCATGAGAGTCCCCAAGAATATGCGGGTATTTTAAGAGTTTATCTTTCTATGATAGAAGTGGTATAAGATAGACAAAGGTGGTAGTAGAGAATAGTATACATGTGGCTGACTAGTTCATGAACTCAAGTGTTCTGAAGCTGTTAAAGGAGTAGAAATCTGTCGAGGAAAAGTTTATTTCTTGTCAATTCTTGTTGATAATGTTGACTGTTTGGACTTGTAAAATCTGAAAAAATCATCCTAATAAATTTTATGTGTTAGGAACCATGTATCACATTTGAAAAAGGTTGTCAAAAGAAATGATGGTTTCTTGATATGCCTTTATTTTTGGTGTTGGAGGAGGAGAGGTGCTTCAGATTTCAAAACAAAGCGTGACATGCTCATTTGATAGTTTAGTGGATGTTTGAATTTACAAAAGATGTTGGAAATAACTACATGTGCTTGTGTGCTCTCATGAATTTGGAAAGCAGATAGTGCTAGTTTCAATTGTGAAAGTTTTCTAGAATAAAAATCTTAAGATATCCGAATTCAATAATTAAGTGTCATTAAATAAATCAATTTATTGTCAATTTAGATCAAGATTTACACAAATCAATTGTTCCTCTTCAATATATATATAGTAATGGCTCTCTCCTAAATAATATGCTACAATCTTCTCTTAAATAATATTATATTATATTTCTTCTGTCATTCATTTTTATAATTTTATCAATCCATACAACAATCTTTTTTAACTTCCTTACATGGGAGATTCTCTGCACAATAACAAATTTTATATTTCCAGATGTTTGGATCTAATTCTAATAATAGTTGGTCATATTTAAAAATGTTTTAATGCATTCGCCTGTTGAAAAGGAAAATAGTTATGAGTACAGAGGTCCATTTCTACAAACAGCGATCCTTTTATTTTTCACATTCTCACATTGTATCTGCCATATACTGACTATTCAAATTTTTAGTGGTGAAAGTTGTTAGGATGACCTGAACCTGAGACCACCTATTTTCAAGTATATTTTTCTCAAAATTAAATTTTAAATACCTTTAGACCGATTTCCACTTTCGTGTGTTAGAACACAGCTCCAATAGAATTCGTTAAGGTTCTAACTAATCATTAAACAGTGAAGGGATTCGATGGAGTGCAGGGATAAAATACAAATGACAGACACATTTCGGTTGGGAATAATCGTTAAATCTTAGCAATGTTAATAGTATATTTAACAAATCTCGTAAAAAGAATTATTTTTTTTCAAAACGCTCTTACAATCTGTGCTATAGATAAGGAATAATGGCTACCTCATACCTTAATGCGATTCCTACTCATCTCAAAGAGATGAGAAGTGCAAACTTACGAATCAAAAAAAAAAAAACCAACTACAAGAACTACACTGCTCTTACGTAGAGAAAACACGTAGTCACTTCAAGATGGCTGTGAACCAAAAAAACAGTCTAACTTCCGCTTAGGTTGTAATTCTAATGCTGTCGCCCAAACGCTTAAATCAAGGATATCTTTCGAAACGAAATTGCGATTCCTTTTTTCGTGACTGTGCCGTTTAGTGAGGCATTATGATCTTCAAAATTCAAGTTATGCTTGAAATAATTGTTGGAAAACAAGAGGCATAAAAATGAACAAAAACAGCGTAAGTCAATTTAAACACTGAAACGCAAAATTTAAACCATTCAACTTAAACCCAACAGAAATCATATTATATTGATTCTTTTCAAAAATTACATTCATTACACAGAATTGCTGCTCTTCACTTCTAAAATCTTGCTTCTACAAATTATATTCACACTTCTACACTATTCTAAGTACACATAATATTATATACTCCTGATATATTTCGATGCTCTTGAGAGCAATCTCCCTTTTCATCTAATCCTCTTTTTCACCTTACTTCACATTTTTATTCATCACACACTTTCATAATAACCGAGCAACTAAAATATATAACGAAAAAAAACCATAATATTTTTTTCATCCACAAGGCATGAGCGGCCAATACAAAAATTAATTCAAATTCCCTTCGTATCAAATCAAGACCTGGCAGCAATAAAGAAAAATAAATCACATTAAAAAAATGTCCTTTCGAATTGAATTTATGCCAGCTAAAAGACTTCCGAAGCGCCGCCAAAAACTCACAATACCGTTCAACCGCACGAAGCACCAAACACTCCAGCAGTATCGCAGTGAAGCCATGAGCTACCGCGCTACCACGAGCAATAAAGAGAGGACACGCGAGACTGCGGTGAGAAGAGAGAGGAGCGGGCGGAAGGCAAGGAAACCATGCGCAGGACCATGGTAACCAAAGACAGTGGTCGGGGAGTGGCAGTTAAGCCACACTACCGTGGGCGCTTGAAGAATAGGCTGCGGTATAGCGGTAGTCACCACATAACAGCAAGGAGGAACAAGAAAGTCCACGGGGAGTCAGTAAACAGAAAGTACGCAAAGAAGTTGAAATTATTTCCAACACTCTCCCTTAATTTCAATTTTTGTCTGTTCGATGCCCAAACAAATTCTTTAATAATTTTTTTCAATGCACATCCCAAATTCATTCTTGAATGTTGCGGCATTCTTCAACTTCTCCAATTCTCCTCATTTGATTCGATCTATCTTCTTCATCTTTCAGCAATTTGAATGCTTTCTTTTGGGCAACCGATGAGCTTGTTTCCATGCCAATCAAGATAACACCTGCTTACTTTCTTTTATGAAATTTACTTGCACATGACTCTTCAGCTTGTATCTTTTGCTTCTTATCCTGATGGTTTCCAACAACTGCATCATTAGCATATTTATCGCTTTCTTTCTCACACAAATGAGCATCTATGAAGTCAAAAAATTCATCTATAGGAGTATCAATCCCATTTATTTCAATTGTTGTAGAGACTTCTTTTTCTGTAAGCTCCAATCTCTGTTGTTTTTTCCAAATCTGTTTTCAAATTTTTTTAAATTGATCATTCGAAAACTTTCTATCTCTAGCTTTTCCAGATGAATCTCAATTTCTTTCTTAATCTTCCATGATTTCTCTCTCTCTCTCTTTCTCTATATTGAATTTCGAGCTCTCCGATGTCTGCAGTGTTTCTCCTATTTTTTTATTTTTGCACTATTATAGAACGAGTTTTATTTGATCACCATTTCATTCATGACTAGTTGTTGCTACAACTTTTATGTTAAACATTCAATCATTACAAACCCCTTACATTTTAACAATCATTCTAACTTTCTTTCTCTTTACAACTCTGGACTCTTGAGAGTTGATATAATTCACCATACTTCTTTTTCTTGACCAGTTGCAAACCCTTCTTGATCGGCTACGGCTGATTCTCTGATGTCTAGAGTGTTTGTCCTATTTTTTTAATTTTTGCACTATTATAGACTGAATTTTATCTTATCACCATTTCATTCATGACTATTTGTTGCTACAACTTTTCTATCAAACATTCAATCATTACAGACCCCTTACATGTTAACAATCATTCTAACATTCTTTCTCTTTATAACTCTGAACTCTTGAGAGTCGATATAATTCACCATACTTCTTTTTCTTGACTGGCTGCAAACCCTTCTTGATCAGCTGTGGCTGGTTTAAACACTTTGATCTCCTCTTTTGATGTCCATTATCCTCTACTACCAGTAAACATGATGGACATTGCTTACCAAATGTTGGTGCATTCATCTGAATTATTTCATTCTCCAATAGCTGTTATTATGTTCAGGTTATTTCTTCTTCCTTGTTCCAAAAATATGATCAACATTTTTAAAAAAAAAACTTCAATCTCCTCTTGCTTTCCTTGTCCTACAGACAATAGAAATGGCCAAATATAGAAGACTTCACTTCCAAAAGAAATTCTTCAAATTGTGGTTGCTGCCATACAAACCTTGACATAATTTAACTGCTATAATAGTTCAAACTCTTCTTAATCCAGACAATTTCCAGATTTCCGAGTCTTTCAAACTATCATTTATCATCACTATCAAACCGTAGATGTTATCTTTGAACAGTTGTGGCCGTGACATTCCTTTTTTTTATTCATTCAAAAATGATGGCATTTCTTTAACCCATGATCATATTTATTGCAGTTTTCCTTATTGACAGCTTCATATGCCTTCTTTTTCAAAAACATCCTTGAGCATTTCTTTAATTAGTTCATTAACAGTTGTTGTTGTACTAAGCATTAAATTTTGTTGTGGTAGCTTCGGCTACATCTCTGAATCTTTGTTTCTCCTTGCATATGACCCTTTGCATAATCAGACTTCAAAACCCTTGTGGCTTTTTCTTGCACTTCTTTGTTTTGCGATTACAACAATGTTTTCTAACATTTCAAAACTACCAAAACCTTTTCAACACTCAATAATGATGCCATTCATTTGGCTCTTTCAATTGCAGCAGCAGTTTCACCACCTCATTTCTTCAATTCTTCAAAACATTAGATTGAAATTTTGCATCTTCACTATTTGCAAGTGACTCATTAGACAACAATTACTTTTCTCTCAAAGCATTTTTCATCACTTTTGAATATTATTTCTTATCATATTTTTTATTGATCATCACATATGAACACTTGTACAAAATTTTAAACATACCTATTAGCTTCTGCCAACTTGATTCACAGACCCATCCATAGTCCATTTTTATGCATTATGTTGTAGATTCATTCTTTGACACTTTATTCCAGCACATTTTCTCACAATGAATCTTTGAACCACAAACACTGCAAGGGTGTAAATCCCAACACTTATCCTTGGTATGACCTTTTCTATGGAAATGAGAGCACTCAACACTCTTCATTTCTCGAACAAATTTTCCTACACTTGTAGCAGCATTTCCCTTTCTTGGGACATACCCGAGACCTTCATACTTTGGCCTCATTGTAGCTTCAATTGGCTCTCTAATTCCTTGATCATGTTTGCCTAATCTTTGCCTTGTGTAACCCATTCTTTTCATCGTTTTCAACCTAACATTCTCTTCAAAACAACTAGCAACTTTTCTAGATTCTAATATATTATCACAGCTAGCAAGATTTGCAAATTATTTAACCTCTTCACCTTGACATCTTTTATCACTAGTATTTTCAACAAAATCAGATTTATCAAATGAAAAACACGAATATGTTGTGTCACATGATACATCACAAACTAAAGATTTTGTTTTCACACAATCTTTTTCTTGATTTAGCTTTGATATTTCCCTTTTAAGCAAACTGTTTTGTTCTTCTACCCGTTTTAAGATTTCTTCCAAATCTTCATTATTTTTCATTATTTCATGAAACATATTTATTCTTTGTTCAAACTCCTCATTTCTTTTCTTAATCTCTTCAAAGGATTTCAACCTTTTTTCTAGCTCTCCATTTCTAGCTTTAAATTTTCTTCATTCTTTCTCAAGATCATCATTCTCTTCTAGCAGTATATAGTTTTCTTTCTTCATCTCTTTTATCTTTCCAAAATAACACACATTGTTCTTCTTAACATTATCCAGTTCATCCTTAAGCACTATTAATTCTTCTTCTAAAACATCTTTTGCAGTTGCCAAATTTTTATTTTCCTTTTAACCCTTTTTCCTAATTTCCCCACCTGTAACAGAAAATTTAAACTTACCTCACTTGAGTTTGTTATAGGGATTTAACAACCTTGTGTGGCTTTAATCTTCTTCAGCCTCTATTTTTCCCTTGTTCAACAACTGGTTCTCCAACACTTTGTTTGATCAGACAACTAGTGTTCTACTCAATCTTTCTTTTCAACACAACCTCTTCTTTTTAACAATTGATTGCTTTCTATCTTCACAAATCTGAAAAAAAAAATTTATAGCAAATTCTTCTTCAAACATTCTCCTTCATTCCTCTGATGTACATAGCCTCCTGTTTACGTCTTCCAACAACTGGCTTAGAAAATTCTTCCTAAGCTTCAGACATTCCCTGAATCTCCCTGTCAGCTAAACTGGCTTAAATTTTTTCTGATATTTTCCTTTCTAGAAATGACTTCTTACTTACTCAATTACTTATGCAATGAACACTTTCTTTCTTTTTTATTGACGAAGCACTTGTGGCTTCCTAATATAGTGACCCTTTTGTTAAAAAAAGCTTTTTTTCTTATCAACTCCCTTCACAAATTTCTATGATTTCTTTTGTGATGTCTGCAGACATAACTACTATGCTTGACTGCAACACTAGATGAATTCCTAAACACTCTATGGATTTTCTCAAACATAGAACTCAAGAAAATCTACACTTAATGAGCCTGACCAACACTGCTCTGATACCACTTTATTGGAAAACAGGAGGCATACAAATGAACAAAAATAGTGTAAGTCAATTTAAACACTGAAACACAAAATTTAAACCATTCAACATAAACCCAACAAAAATCATATTATATTGATTTTAAAAAAAAATACATTCATTACACAGAGCTGCTACTCTTCACTTCTAAAATATTTCTTCTACAAATTATATTTACAGTTCTACACTCTTCTGAGTACACATAATATTATAAACTCCCAATATATTTCGATGCTCTTGAGAGAAATTTCCCTTTTCATCTAATTCTCTTTTTCACCTTACTTCACATTTTACTCATCACACACTTTCATAATAGTCAAGCAACTAAAATATATAACCAAAAAAAAAAACATAATATTATTTTCATCCACAAGGCATGAGCAGCCAGTACAAAAACTAATTCAAATTCCCTTCGTATCAGATCAAGACCTAGTAGAAATAAAGAGAAATAAATCACATTAAAAATATGTCCTTGCGAATTGAATTTACGCCAGTTGGAAGACTTCCGAAGCGCCACCAAAAAATCACAATACTGCTCAACCGCACGAAGCACCAAACACTCCCGCGATATCGCTGTGAAGTCGCAAGCTACCACGCTACCATGAGCGATAAAGAGAGGACACGCGGGACCGTGGTGAGAAGAGAGGAGCAAGCGGAAGGCAAGGAAACCATGCTATCAAGGAGTGGAAGAAAGTAGACCTCGAGACCATGGTAACCAAAGATAGTGGTCGTGAGGTGGTGGTTAAGCTCACTACCACAGGTGCTTGAAGAGCAGGCTGCAGTATAGTGGTAGTCACTGCATAACCATGAGGAGGGACAAGAAAGTTCGTACGGAGTCGGTAAATAGAAAGTATGCAAAGAAGTTGGAGTTATTTCCAACAATAATATCTTATCAAGAAGGGCATGCCATAGTAGAGGATAATAACGACTCCATTAATGTCTAAAGTGAAGATAATATATTTTAAAAAAGCATCAAAAATATTTTTGCTCATTTACTGTAGTGGTTAGAGAGTATACATGCAGAAAAAGGCAAGGTGGTGGGTAGTGCGGCTCAAGACATTACCATGGAGACTCGGGCTATCCAAAAGGTACCCCTACCATTTGAAGAGAAGCTCCACTTGACAGGAAATTAGTGGTCTCAGACTCTTGGGAGACTAATGACTGTTTCAATCTTTTGTTGGTTTTGCTATGTTTGTTGGTTGGTTAGTGCTATTTCTACATAGGTTTTTATTTTTAGGCATTTCACTTCTCGTTAGCCCCTCATTTTTCTTTGTTGGTTGTTTTATAAAAGGGTACGGGCCCTTCCCATCTTAATCTAATCAAAACAATAGAATATAAATCAAAATTCTCAAAATGTGCAATATAACCATGATTCTCCTAACTAGTAAAATGTACAATACAACAAAAATTTTAATCTCATAAGATGAGATCAAATATTCCTCCAAGTAGACCACCTCTTGGGATTGACTAGTATAGGAAGTTGGATTTCTATGGTATTCTTGAATATCCAAGACCCACTCAAAATTAAATAAGATGAAAGATACAAATATTCTAAGGTAACAATGAAATCACAAGATTCTTAAGTAGTTCATTAATATAACTAGCAAATATGAGATTGAAGATGAAGATAAGATAGTGAAAATGTTTTCATAATATCTTTAGGAAAGCATAATGAGTGGTATATAAACCTTCCAAATGGTAGTATTAATATAGGATTAATTCATGAGGGTGCTTAGATTGGAATATGGAGGAGTTGTTCACAAGTTTGATATCCATGAACTCAAAACCATCAAGAAATGATGGTAGGTTTTAATAGTAGGTTTAAAATGGTAATGAGGAAGGTTCTACCAAATTAGATGCCTAATGAATCCATTTTTCTTGATCAACATTGTCCCACATTTGATTTTCCAATTGAGTATTGCCTTAGATATAAATACCTATAGACTCTAAGGGAAGCATATGTAGTTGTCATCAATATTAAAATAAATATGAGGGAATCTAGAAAATATATCAAGAGAGATGATTTTTAGCATACTCAAGTTCAACCTAAAAACAGAAATATAACTAAGCCCTTGAATCTTGAAGAAAAACTTGACAAATTTATGAGTGTCATGAAGGACTTGTAATACAAGGTTACCTAAAATGATAAGGGGTTATTTCATCCTAATGTTTCAAAAAAATCAATGAGGATCAAAATTTACATAATAGGACCCATAATTATGATAGGTATAATACCCTAGGTCTAAGAGATTTCAAACAAAAAAGTAGGGTAACTCCTAAAAGTCTAAGAAGAGATAATATACATCTTTATGAATTTTATGTATGGTGTGAAAGCTACTACCTTCTCAATGATCTAGCAAAGTTTTTAATTGTTATGATAGAGCATAAAGATGAAGGGTTTTCTTATGAAAATGAGAATAAATAATTATATGATGAAGATGTTGATCTGTTAGATTTATTTAAAGATTAGTTCAATGATGAAGGAAGTTAGTGTTATTATCCTAAAGATACTAAGAAAATATTTTAAAATGATCACATCTTGATTCAAAAGAATATGAAGTTTCACTTCATAATTTGAAATAGATCAAAGATATGATGAGATAGAAGTATTAGGGAAAAATAATACGATCTATGGACAAGGAAATAATAACCGAGGTTGCATCCATACATGCACTAAATGGTTACCATTTGAAATGTATGAGATTTACTTTAAAGAATAAAATAATGCCTCTATGCCATAGGAAAATTAATCCAATACAATGAAAGAAAGATCCCCTGTAGATAGTAATATCAAGAAATATAGCTTAAAATAGACAACAATAAAGAAGGGATAATATCATATATAGTAGCCAGATTCAAAGAAAAAAATGTTTATTTGTAAAGGAAATAAAAGGAACATGATTGTAGCTATAAAGAATTCTTCAAAATGAAAACACCCCATCATGAGGAAAAAATATATTTCATCTCAAATGATCAATGGAGGTGGAGCTAAAGGAAAATTGAAATAACAAGAAATTTGGTTCTACCATGTGGTTATCCAATACAATTTACTCATCAATATAGTGATCTAACTATCCCACAAGATAAATTATTACCTTTATATATCCCTATAGATATGGTGTAAATGTTGAGTCAAATCAAAATAAATGTAGTGAATTATATATGATCCTTAAACATAGTGATAGTTTTTTATCATTCTCTTCAATTATAAAGGAAAGTGATCAACATGTAGTGAACCTTATTTCTATAAATTTTCTCAAAGAATAAAAGAAACCATAGAAATATATTTAGGGAACTCTTTATCAGGTAATCAAACTAATGTTGACCCCTTCTACACCAAAATTCTAATAAATAATGTCCTTGTTCATAACTATATGTTATAAATTTAGGTTTCTTAAGAAATGTAATACCTTTGAAATTCATGAATGATTTTAAATTTTAAAATGTCCATATCCTATGGAAAATTATTTTTCGTGAATTCTTGAGAGGTTAATGTGGTAGGGGTTGTAAATAATATAGAAGTTCAATTGGTTGCATATGCTAAGAAATATTTTGTAATAGACATAATCATTATGAATTCTTCAATCAAGTGGGATATATGCTTCTTTCTATAAAATAGATTACCTCCATATATAGTAATATATAAATAAATTTGTCTTAAACTACTATCCCATTGCAAGGAGACATTATAAATTGAATGGTGAAAGAAATATGTGGGATATAGTTGAGGATAGATAAAAAAGCCCTACTAAAGTACATTACATATATATTGTAATTGTTGAAGCTTTTGTTGGAGAGGCTAGATATAATTTTCACCAATTATAATGGTGTCATCAACAAATTAATGATGTGAGTCTGAAAGATTGAGGAAGAAAGTCAATACCCCTTAGTCTACCATCGAAATGGATTTTGATATGTTTCTTGTTACAATTCCATTATTCCACCATAATCACTAAAATAATAGGAGAAATTGGGTCTCTTTGTCTAATACCTCTTCTAAATTTAAAATATCTTCATAGGGATTCATTAATCAAGATATTAAAGTTTGGTGTTAATATCATCTCAAAAATCAAGTCCAAGGAGTAGCTATGAAACCCAAACTTCATAAATTTTAGTAAAAAGTTCCATCTCACCTTATTCAATAAGACTTTAAAATATCAAGCTTTATCATAAACCCTTCTTTTCCTACCTATTTCCAAGGAGTGCATTACCTCATGAACAATAATAGTAGGGTCCAATATTTTCTATCCTTTAACAAAACCACTTTTTTTTCTAATATCAACTTAGGCAGAACCATTTGCAATGTGGTCATAATAATTCTAGATAAAAATTCATAAATGGAGTTACACAAACTAATTGGATGAAAATCACCAAAGAATTCCTCCATTAGTTTATTCCATATAAGGATAATGAAGAATTTACTTACGTTAGAACTCTTTGGTAGACAAAAAATCCTTAGTAACTATAACCATTGGGTCCAAGTGCCTTATTCCCTTAAAAAAAAAACAACCTCTACTCTTCTCTACCAAAGGGATTTTCTGTAGCCTAACATTATTCTCTTTATTTCAAGTTTTGGGAATTTCTTTCAAAATCCTCATTTCACAAATAAAATTATTCATATCATCAACCAAGATGAGAGAATTGAAGAAGTTGACCACCACATTACCAATTATAACATCATATGCAATCCTAACTCCATTGACCTTGATTTATTTGACTCTTTTCACCACCATGTGATTTAAGGTGGAAAGGGAGAACTTCACATTCTAATCTCTATAGTTTAACCACCTCTTTGACTCTTTGATCTTCTAGTAATTTTATTCACTAGAAATAATTGAGTGGAGGTCATATAGGAGAATATTTTATTCCCTCAAAAAATCCTCATCCAAACCCCTTTCTTTGATATCTTTTTGAATAGATCTAGTTTTCTCTTGATTTCATTTTAAGATTGAAAGATATTGCCAAAGAAATTTCTATTCCATTACCTAATTTTAGTATTGATTTAGCTAGATTCTTGGAAACCCTATACATATCTAAGCCACCAACCCTCACATCCCACCATTCCTCAATTGTCTACTTATTATTAGGATTATAGGTCCACATTTTCTCAAATTTGAATGGGGAGTTTTTTCTCCTCACAAGAGAATCGGAAGAAAAAAAAAAGGAATGGTTTGAACTAATTATAGAAAGAGAATTATAAGTACATACATATCCAATGAAAAGAGATGACGTCTCTATCTACTTTCATCTAAATGAGAGAAGGGTTGATGCACCTATTAGACCATGTTTGTTTTACACTCTATATACATCCAAGTCAATAAGCACATGTTCATTTAAGAAGTCTATCAAATCTCACCAATTTTCCATCAAGTATTTTAATGTTCCCATATTAACCTTTTTTCATTGAAGGAGTATTAAAATATCCCATTAATAGAAATTTACTATCAAAATTACTCACTCTAAAATCCCTAAAATTGTTTTGAAATAAGTTCCTAGTTTTACAAGTATTCAAAACATACAAATTAGAGGAAACCCAAGAGTTACCATCCCTAATGCAATAAAATTTAGTAGCAACATGTGAGCTATCCTCATATAAGGCTTCATCCATCACCACTTTGGGGTTTAAAAATGTAGCAATACCACTAGAGGCACCCACAACATTAACTCCACAAAGCCCATAGTCCTTGAAAATTTTGTTCTTCATCTTGCTCAAATTCTCAATAGGTATCTTAGTTTCCTAGAAAAATAGAATGTTTGGCTTTTGTTCCCTAAAAAAATAGATTGGAGATCCTTCTTATAAGGGTTATTTAATCCCCTTAAATTATAAGAGATGATTTTCATGTCTTAAGAGGTGGGTGCTTTTCAAGAACAAGTCTATGATGGTTTGTTGTAAACCATCCATGGTATTATTTCTAATATCTCTTTCCCTAAAAATTTTCATGGATACCCATCTCGGGTTCTTTATCTCTAAGTCATAGCCTACAATTTTACATTTCATTATTTAGACTCTTATGTTCAATTATTTTCCTTTCCCATCAACTAAGGAAGAAAGTGTTAGCGTATTTTTTATTTTCCCTTAGTTATAGGTTATTCCTACAGATTTATCAAAATTTCTTAGGATAAGAAAGTGAGTTAATCATTTCATAACTAGGAGATAAAGTGATGAGTTATGTCCACATTTTAAGGGTGGAGTATTTAATTTTTCACAACTTTATTTAATGTTTTTGGTTATTTGTGGTCAATTCCCATTGGTTGATTTTCCATTTCCATCCTCTCCTTAGTTTTAGATAAACTCACTACCTAGCTTGTAATTTTTCATCTTGGAAGCTCTTAATACAATTCTATCATCCTAACATTGCATAATCTCTCGAAGTTCTAGTTTGAATATAGTTTATGTTTTTCCAATTTATGTAACTTTTATTTTCCCTTAAAAAAATTCCTTGAGTTATTCAATCTATTTCAAATTTCTAACATGGTATTAGAGAAGAAAACAACCCTGCTGATTCAATTTCTATGGCTGGTATTTCAGTTTCTGATATCTACAGGAAAGGAAATAACCTTGTTGACGCAATTTCCAACATGGGGCTCTCATTTCCCCATTGGAAATTTTAGAAATTTGAGAATTTGTTGAATCATATCAAAGACTGGCTAGCTAAGGACTAGATGGGTGGGTATCCTTTCAACCTTCAATGATGTTGTTGTCTTCCTTGCTTTATGTGTGTCTTCCTGCTACTATGGTCGGGGTGTTGGTCTCCCATTCCTTTTTTTATTTGAAATTTGACTCATAATGTCTATTGGATGACGTGTTGTAAAATATAGAGGCATCTTATATATTTCAAATTTAAATTTGAATTGCAATGCTTGTATCGTAATATAGGGAAAAATGTCAAATCTTGTTTGGAAAGCTAAAGATACTTGTGTTGGGGGCACGGTGGAAAGCCATGTGATTTGGGTGTTGGAGGCTTGGTTGTTTATATGGCATGATTATCTATATCCTATAGAGGGGGTGAGGTGTAGTTATTGGAGAAGGAAGAATGACTTTAATGGGGGTTAGATGATTTCAACCTTGATGGATTTCATTTCCCCATACTATTTTGTGACCTGTTGTTGTCAACTCCATGTGGTGTGGGTGCTGAAGGCATGTTTGGATACTTGGCATGATGTTTTGTGTCTAGTTCAAATGCAATGGGCTAATTACTGGGACAAAAAGGAAGGCCTTGATGTGAGATAGATGATGTCAGTTGTTGTGGGTTTCATTACTTCATATGCTTTTGTGACTTGGCACTATCATTTCAAATAGTTTATGTTGACGGGTGATCTAATTTAAATGTATCATATGCCTCAGGATATTGCTAGCTTTCATGTTTTGATAAATCCTTCATGGACTTATTCTCTAATTTATTTCTTCCTTGTGATGGTGTACTTTTTAAATATTTAACTTTTCATGGAAAGGATGAATGATGTGATGGTAGATCCTCTCTCCCTCGAAGGCACAGATTCAAGGCATATTTCTATGATGGAAGATCACCACAACATCTCCTCTTCATTATGCACTCATGTGTTTCCTATGCCACAATCTTTTAGATGTCCTTTCAATTGGCATTTGGGCTTCTATTGGCTCTTTCTCTCCCTCATTATTATTTGTAGCATCTATTCTCACACAAATTATGGGTTCATGATTTTGTTTTCTAAAATTGGGTGGTGTTTTATTCCTCTGCTAACCCACTCCATATCTTGTACTAGACATTTTTGGAAGTCATGTGATGTTAGTGCCCTACTGGCCTAGGAGTTGTTTGCTATTGTTTATGCCAAATTATGTAACCAACTATTTTAATTCTTCCTTTATTGTGTCTTCTCCCATAAAATCTATTGTTGAGAAAGGTAACTCAACTATTGGGAAAGGAAACTCTTCTTTCCTCCACCACTATTGAACTGTAATTTGATGGGGGGGTCCCAGGAAGAGGTCTGAGCCATTATCTTGTGTGCCTTTATAACAAAATGTTGAGCTATGGAGGCTATTGTAGGAGGCTGGTATGATGAGATTGTTTATACCAATTTTTGGTTACAATGACGACATTACTACTAAGTTTTTTAATACTTGGAGAAAGGATAGAGTTCATATTGGTAGTATAGGGTTTGAAGTATCTCCTAGGTTGATTGTGGTTGCAAGGGGTTTGTAGTACAATGGCCTAAGGGTTTCTACAATCAGTAATGGAAATTACCAGAGATTTATAGATAGCTTCCTTGAAGGTGATGAGAAACTAGTGAGAAACTTGAATGGCTATGTCAGGGAGTGCCTCCCGACTCCATTTGGGGTTGTTAGTGTTCACATAATGAAGCATTTCCCTTTGGGAGGGTGCTACACCACTGCCCATGGGTACCATTTCCCCTTTCTATATCATATTCATAGGAATAAAAGAATTAACATTCATTTCTTTATGTTTTTATCTTTAAAGCAATGTAAAGCTAAGGGTGCCCTGGTCCCTCTCCACCAGGGTTTGATCCAATGACTTAAGAATTATGCTACTCCTATTACCCCCTACCAAGACCTCTTTGTGGTATCCCTACTCATTTTTTTGCCCTTGTTTCTCATGTGGCACTCATCCCTAACCCCTCTCTAGTTGCTTTCCTTGGTGTGGGTCCCTCCTTTGTGAGGCCTCTTGCCAAAAAGCTCCTTGTTGGTTCTTCAAATTTTAAAAAATCTTAAATTAGAGGCTTTCTGACCAAAGGGAAACCGTTCTACTCAAAACTAGAAAGGAAAAGAAGCTGGTTTTACCCCTTGGGTAACTCTGGAACCAAAAGGAAAGCTTGTGATAGTCTTGATCCTAAATCCACCAAGAAAGTCACCGTTGAAATAAGAAACGAGAAGGAGCAAGGAAATGTGCAGGATTATAGCAATGGGAGCGATGAGAGTCGATCATCTAGGCTTGTTGGCCAATATACCAAAGGGAAGAAACTTTGTTTTGAAGAGCTTGGGCATGACCCCAAAGATAAAAACCCACCTCATATTAACCTAAGTAAGAAGGAGCTAATGGTTGTATTGGGAGATGATCTCTCAGAATATTCTGCAAGTAGTGAACATGATGAAGAAATCGCTAGTGATGATTAACTAGTGGTTGATGATTTGAAGGATGAGGAGAAAGGGCTTCTGAATATTGAGCATGGAATTGAGGAGGTCGTTAGGGAAGCCACTGAGAGGATGAATGTTCAGTCTATGAAGGATAAGAGTGGGTTAATGCAAGATGATGTTGGACCCCTGGAGCCCTATTCTTCACAAATTCATGAGCTTCAATAGAAAGTGGACAAGATGGACATGGTCTTCAATAGGTAAATGGTAATTACTTTGGTCATAGTGCGTAAGGCCATCTTCAAGATGGTGAGTGGGGCAACTAAGGCTAAGAAAGGCCTTTGTAAGCAACAAGCCTCTTGGGATGTGGAGGAGAAACTAGATGGCGGTGCGATTGGATCAATGGATAAGTATAGTGAGGCTATGGCATAGCTAGAGAAGGAATGGAACCTTATCTTCTTTTTGAAGGAGTAATTGGGTTTAGTGGTTGGTGTTTTCTGGTTTTTTTCTCGTTACTCTTTATGGGCCAGTGTGCCCTTCGTAAAGATAGTTTTGGTTTTGTCTTTAAGATTGTTGTTCTATACTGGTATATCATTTATGATGTTCTATGTCATTAGGTTTCAGACTTTCAACAGGGTTTTGGTTTGTTTTGTTACCCTTACTATTTTATTTGGTTGTTTTGGTGGCCTCTAGGCCTTGTTCTACTCTTTGGTTGGGTTCAGGGGCCCTTTCCCCTACTTTTGTTACCAAAAACATGCGATTAGAGATTTTTGTTTTGATAAATCTAAATTGATATATTCCTAATTGAGCAATTGAGATTTTTATGTTAAAATATTTTAAATTGGCGTATGTTATTGTCTTACATTTTCAACGATTTGGAGAATCAAAAAGGGTTTATAAATATTGAATAACCTCATCATATTGCATATGTAATTTGTGAGATTTGAGTGATTTTGACATTTTTGGTTATCCTTGCACCATTTTGTACTATTCCAATGTGTCCAAAAGGCTTGAGAAAGTCAATATTGGCTTTTTTCATCCAAATTGGAGATCATTTGACATAGTTGCAAACAAGGGTTTGAAGTTCAGATCTAGTGAATAGGTATTTATAAGAGCATTTTTGGCCAAAAAGGACCTTTGAATTGCATTCTCAGGGCTAAGGAAATAAAATTTTGACATAAAATTCACCCACATTTGATGTTGGCAGTCTTTGAGGAAAAACAAATTTCCAATAGGGTCATATGCCCACTAGTGCTGCAATTCATAGGTCATAGGAAAAAATTGAAAAAAAACTATTAAAGTGTTGATTATAATTTCTTAGTACTTATTTTATAGTGCTTAGTGCTTGGGGCCTTTATATCCCAATGGCTAGCCTAAGCCACCTAGAACTAAGGCCATAGAAAAGCTACAACTTGATCGCCCATAGCTTTTAAAGCTACCTACAGAGTGCCTATGTCGCTTGGGGTTATTTAACCACCAACTATAATATGAACTTCAAAAATTAAGTTTTGACTACTAGTAATCAAACTTATAACTGCCTATTAAATCTAAGTCCAATGCGAGTGCTTCACCTAGATCTGCCACCTAGCAACCACCACCACCAGGGGCCACTAAGGCCCTCTAATAGGCCAAATTGGGTCTTTTTCTCAAATTTGTATAACTTTTCACCATAATATTAGATTTTCAGAAGCAAGATATCACTGAAAATTTGGAGATGAGCGCTTTCCATCCACAAAGGTATTGAAAATATTTTCTTTCTTTTTGTTCTAGATATTTCAGGTTGAAGGTGTTTGTTGCTAATTTTTTTAACAGTTCATAATTTCCACTTGGGTGCTCGAATTTTCAAAAACAAATAGGTATTGGAAAGGTGGTAAAGAGCACTACACATCTATAAGGCTATTTTTTGAGATTTTTTCTCAAGTTGATTTTGTATCATAAATTATAATTTTCTCTATTTTGGTCCTATTGAGCATTGTATCTTGGAAATTGCTTTCTAATCACACTAAACTATAAAGTTCCAACCTTATAATAATTTTGGGTGTTCTTAGAATTCTTGTGTTCGCTTTCTTTTAGTTCATTCTTCTGCATATATTCATCATGGCTTCAACAAAAAATTGTATCAGGGAAAACTTTAGTGGTGATATTCGCCAATTGGTGAATATTTGAAATCGGGACCTCCAAAAATGGCGAATAATACAAGTTAGAAAGGATGTTGAATCGCCAGGTTTTTACAAAAAAATAAATTTTCCTTGATTAATTTGCCAATGCATTATGTTTTAAACGATGCATCATTGGAACTGATTCGCCAGTAGTTTATATTGTAATTACAAATATTAATTATATTAACCATTAATTTTATATTCCTACAATTAATTTTTGGGAAATATTGCCACTAATAATAATTTACCTTTTCATTTTAGAGATATTTTATCCTTGAATAGGTTTTTTATTTATTGCCATCGTTTATATTTTTAATCGAATGGTTGCAAGTCAATTATGTGACCTTATATGCACGTGCCTTTTAAAAAGGTTGTCGAGGCTCGAAATTTGATCTCCATCGTTCAATGTTGCTAATAATTCATGACATATGTCGTCATCATTATATCAGCAAGACATCCCTAAGGGTCTCACCGATGATGTTCACTCACACCGATAAGGCTTCCATACTCCACCTGGGGTCCACCAAGGCATAGGTACACCACTAGTGTAATTCCGGAGAATCATGAAGGGAACCTACAATATTCGTGCCAAGCTCCCGAAAAGACATCTGATCAAAGCTATGTTTGATCTCCACCGTTCATTATTGCCAATTTTTCATGGCATACATCATCATCGTTGTATCGGTGGGACATCCCTAAGTGTCCCACTGATGATGTTAACTCACGTCAATATTTGCTCATGGAATGAACTTGCAACCATCCTATTTAAAACCTAATCAATGGTCAAATTTTCAAGTTTCATTTATTCTTACTTTTCAAGTGAGATTTTATAAAAACACTTCATCTGTGTGTGCTCCAATGCATTTTCAATAGTGAATTTATGCTTCGTGGCAACGGGATTCGCCCCTTGACCTTGCTTGTATCACAACAAGAGTGTGTCGGGGTCGTTGTCCCCGAACCCCACGAGGGGGTGTTTCCCCATCTACCCACACAAGGGGGCTCTGCCCCCTTGACCCCCGCAAGGGATGCTACCCCTTGACCCCGCCAGTGGTTGCCGCCCCTAGGCCCCTACTTCACTATTAAAAAAATGGGGGAACTACGCCGACCAACTATGCAAATTTTTAAATGAGAGATTCACCATTATAATTAATTGTTTTAGTGATTATTCACTAGGATTCACCACTGTGATTTTTTTTTTACCAATTATTAATTAAGATTTGCCAAGATTTTACAAAAAAATTAATAATGTGCATAAGATTCACTAGAGAAAATTACTATTTTTTTTCAAATAAAAGAAAAGATTCACTAGGATTTTACACCTTTGTTGAGGGGGGTTTCTTAAATTTATCCCTAAAATTTTGTATTCTAACTACATGTAACTATTTTGAATGGTGAAATTTAAAATGAAAATTTACTTAGGAAGTGTTGGTTTGCACAAAATAACAATGGGATCAGAAACTGAACCTACTAAACATGAAGATAAGTGTAAGTGGTTTAATAGATGTGATGAAGCATATGGAAAATTGTTTTTGTTTGTATCTCTTGGTTTTCTCTTTCACATTGAATCTTTGAATACTTCAAATGAAGTATGAAAAAGAATAGAATATATTTTTGGAATTCAAGATTCTATGAGGGGTCATATGTTTGAAAACATGAACTAATTATTCTAAGTCCAATAAACTTCAACACAATTATATTTCTTAATGAAATTTAAATTTCACTAAGGCTACAACTACAACAATGTGGAATTACTAACAAAGATGAACAAATTATTCTAAGCTAAGTTCTAAAAATTAAGTGTTTGTTTCTACCTTTTATGCTACTAAAAAAGTATTTGGATCCAAATTCACCATGCCATCATTATATTATTTTATTAATTCTCTCACTTTGGAGCAAGATAAGCTAATCAATATGGGCTCTTTTAATTCTTCTAGGTCACATACTTTGATATCAATGGTGCAAATGAATAGTTAGGAAAAAGTTGTAATAAGGATAAGAAATGAAAGAGTAGAAAAGAGAAGGATCATAAATAAGCTACTCCAAAAGTAGCTAATGAGACCTTATCTTCAGAAGGCAACAAGCCTAAGAAAGATAAGGTAAGATTTTTCTATTGTAAATGACCTGGTCATTATGAGCACAAATGTTTTAAGAAACAAGTAAATCACTTGACACAAACTATTGAAAATTATTATCTTAGTGTTCTTGATTTTGTCAAATAGTATTCAAATAAGGGGTCTAATAAGGGAAAATATAATATCAATGAGAAAGGAATTGGCAAGGCTCTTGTATCATTTACTTCTCCACCATCCATATGGGTTCTTCATTTGACTGCTTCACACCACGTGGCTTCTTCTAAATATGATATTGTATCTTTGGAGCCATGTACTAATCCTTTCATTTTCATGGGTGACGACACTCTATTGACGTGTGTGGGAGAGGGTCTATTGATATGGAGGAAGGAACATAAATTAAGATTTTCTCTGTATTCCCTCATTTCCAATTATTCTCCAATTAGTCTAAAGAATCAATTATATAGCTATAGTAAAGCAAGTTGAGTTTGCTAGATTGAATCAAGGGTGATTTGTGAGTTGCATTCTTATAGGATTTGACATGGTGATAGGATTTCTTATAGTTTATTTTTCTGATGGTATTTTTCATGGTTGCGTTCTTGGAAAACATCATGAAGAGAAATTTAACAAAGTAAAAGTTTGGAGAGCATCACATCTTTTGGAGTTGGTACACGATGATTTGGAAAGGTCACTTCCACTACCATGTTTTAGTACAACCCAATATGTTTTGACATTTTTTGATTAATTATCTAGCTACACCATTATATACTTTCTAAAAACAAAATTTTGAAGTCTTTGATTCATTCTTGGATTACAAGGATTTTGCAATGAAGCAAATTATTGGGAAATCCATCAAAATTTTGCATATAAATAATGAGGGGAATATGTCAACCATTGGTTTGTGTAGTATTATTTTTTAGAGGGCATTAATTTGTAGCATAAAGTTCCCTATAGTCCTCAACAAAATGGAGGTACAAAACTAAAGAATCAGTCATTGAAAGAGATGGTCAATTGTATGATTTACTCCGAGTCTTTAACACCACCTTTTTAGGAAGAAGCCATTAACTGTGTGTGTTATATTAAGAAGCAAGTTCCTCACAAATTTTTCAAGGGGTTAACTCCTTTTGAAGCTTGGTATAGCTAAGTGCTTTTGATTTTTTGTCTCTAGTTCACGAGCCCACATTCCAGTAGAGAAATACAAGGCTATGGATATATAGCTCAATCCTTGTGTATTTTTTGGTTACCTAGATGATGTCAAATTCTACAAGCTTATTCATCCAATCACACATGAGTTTTTCATTTAGAGTAGTGTTCATTTTGAGGAGATTCTTTCCAATTCTTATCTCAACTTTTCTCTTGCCAAGATTATATTGGATTCCTTGCATCATGATGATAGTTCTTTATAGGATCATAATTCTTTTAATTGTGATGAGGATTCTTCTTCCTCGACTTTATATGATGATAGTGTTGATGAGGGTGCACATGATCTCCCTTATGAGGATGATGATTATCCTCCTGACTCTCCTCCTTCTCTAGTTGTAGGCCCCTTTGGGCTCACCAGACAACACAATCAGTAGGGGATTGGGAAAGGGAACCTTTATATCATAGGATAACAAGATCATAATTTCAATATGCTCAACATGTCTTCCTTTCCATAGATTCTAATCCAGAGTCCTTTCAAGAAGCTTATGGTGTCCTTGAGTTTAATACAATGATGTAGGAAGAGTTTAGTTCCTTGAGAGGAACTAGACTTGGGATCTTGTTCCACTTCCTAAGGGAAGGAAACTTGTTCAATGCAAGTGGGTCTATAAAAAAATCAACAGTTGGGTTGGTTGATAAGAATAAGGATTGCTTGGTTTCCAAAAGATTCTCCCAAGTTCCCAAGATTAACAAATTCGAGAGTTTTACATCAGTCACTAGAACAAATTCCTTTTGACTTGTCCTTGTTATCGCTACAAGACCTAGATGGGAAGTTAATCAAATGCATGTGAAGAGTGATTTTCTTCATGGCGATCTTTATGAGGATTCATACATAGAGAAGACATAAGGGTTCATTTAGGATCCTTCACTTGTGTGTTGTCTTCAAAAATCTCTCTATGGCCTCAAATAGGCCCCTCAGGCTTTGTATGCCAAGATGGAATCATTCCTTATGAAAGTTGGATTCACTTGATTTCATTATGATCACAATGTCTAAATTTTGTAATAGAATGATACTCACACCACCCTGGTTCTCTATGTTAATGACTTGTTGATCATAGGAAGTCACTCATCCACCATTCAAGCAGTAAAAATCACCCTTCATGATTAGTTTTTGATGTCAGAATTGGGCTTATTACACTACATGTTGGCGATTGATATCACCCATTCTTGTATAGGTATATCTCTTGTACAACCTAAGTACACACTTGATATGCTCTAGAGGTTTCATAGGGTTGATTTTAAGCTTGCATAAAATCTATTTTTATCTCAAACTTGAGGCTAAGTGTTCTTCATCCTTAGTGGATGTCACTTTGTATTGAAAAATTGTTGGTATTATCATCTATCAAACTCATATGAGGCTTGATATTTCATATTTTGTAGGCATGGCCTCTCAATTCAGGTAGGAGACACATGAGATTCACTAGAAACAAACTAAGTGGATTCTTCATTACATCAAGGGTACTAACAATTATGGGATTCACTATGCAGTGATCATGGATTTTTACTTGTGGGACACAGATTCAGATTGGGTAGACAATTCTCAAGATCACAAGACTACTTTAGGGTATTTCTTCTCCGTTGGTTTTGGTGCCATTTTTTGGTCGAGCAAAAAGTAGTATGCTATTGTTCTTTCATCTACAGAGGTTGAGTATTGAGGAGTGGTTAAAGCTACTACTTGGGACATCCAGCTTCAGAAGATCCTCACTGATTTTGGATTTCCCTTCTGAAATACCATAGTCATATTTTGTGACAACCAGAGTGTGATTTAAATCTCACACAATTTGGTCCATCATTAATGGCATTTAGGTGAAAATTAGGGTAGATCCAAATGCTTGAGCAAGAGGATGAACCACTAATTTTTCTAAGACCCTAAAAATTACAATTATGTGTAGGAGAAGATACAAATAAAAATAAAAAATTCTACCTAAATGTTATAGCAACCATGGGGGAAGTTTCTAGAGCATAAAAGGTTGTGTAACTGGTCAAAAGGTTGCTTTTAAGTTGCAGAGGACTCATTTTCCTTCAATGGTGAATGGACCATTTTAGGGTTTTGGAAAACTGATTTTAGTGTCTTGTTCCTTGATGTTTACACTCTCAAATTCTCTTTTATCATATTCTAAAAAAATGTATGCAATTTTTGAGCTTTGATTCCTTGATTTTGCACTTTGAATGACAACTGTTGCATCTTGAAAACTTTGAAAAAATTTCTTCAAACTCACACCACTTGATCTTTAACCACTAAATCTGCAATCACACACTCAAAGGATTTTTGTTTTTGTTTTTTATTGAATGTGGGTTTTACTCAATCAAACCCCTTGTAGGTAATCAAAGCAAATGGTGAAATGAATGTTCAATGAAGCATGAATGAAATAATGTAAATTCAATATCACCTTGGATGATGTCTTGTGAAACAAATCTACAATCTAATATGTAGTGGCCATGAAGAATGTAGATCTTGGATGTGAAATGATGCTTGTAAATAGATCCCCAATGCAACATTAACTATCTTAGCTCAACCACATGAATGAATGCATCAAACCCTTGACATGATGATATGATCTTGAATTGCTACAATAGAATTTTGAAATATGCCTTGAAATGCCTTATGAATGTTATTGGAATGCTCTATAATGATTTCTTGAAATTTCTAGGATGCTTCATAAAATTTCTAAGTGAAACAATGTGAATTAACCCCTTATTTTTTCTAAATTAGGAGAGTAACCCCGAAATTCAAACAATTAAAGCTGACACTAGATTTGGAAAGAAACATTATTAAATTCTTGCTAGAATGAAATTCAAAAAGGGGGACCTATCATTAAGGGAGGACCTATTCGCCACCTAGGGCGAATGGATCATGGCTCAATTGACTAGGACCTAACCTTGGGGGATTGAAAGAGAGTTAAAAACCCATTCCAGAACAGCTAAAAAAAGGGGTTCATGTTAAGGGAGGACCCATTCGCCATCTAGGGTGAATGGTTCCTGGCACCATTTCCCAGGACCAAACTTTTCCCAATGAAATATTTTATTAAATAAATTATAAGTGTCGGGATAGATCTTTGAGAGGTGTAAAAATTAAGGCTTAAATTTGAATTAAAAGGGGGTTCATTAATCCAATTACCCACAATTAATTAATGACCACCTAGATAAATCTGAAAGTGTTTTATAAAACTTTACAACACTTAAACAAGGTACACATTATGTATATTTTATTAGAAAGGGGCCCATTAGGCTTAATTAAGAAAGTACATCCTAGAAAAGTGTGAAAGTGTGTTACAACACTTTGCAACACCTTTGCAAAGGATCAATTAAGGTATGTTTTAGTCAAATAAAGGTCCTAGAATAGTGTGAATGTGTACAACACAGTACAACACCACTCCAAGGCATCATTAATTTAGTGGTAATATCAATTATCAAACCAAGTAAGGGAAAAGGCTTACTTTTTCCATTACTACAAGTGGACCAAGAACATTGAGATCCATATGCACTACATTTGGGAGTTGATTCATTAAGAAATCATTGATCTCAAGTACTATTTTCCATGATCTATCATACTATAAACATATTCACCAAACCCTTCACTATGAGTAAGTTCCTTCATTTGCAAGATTTACTTGGGGTGTAGTTGGTGTCCTTTTTTTTGGGGGCTACTTTATCCTTATCTTGTTCTCTCTATTTTGGGGGGTTTCCTCTCTCTATTTGCGGGGGGCTTCTTCTTTTGGGGAGAATTTAATATGTACATCATGGGTACTTAACATGACCTCATTTGCTCAAACCCATAATATTTTACATCCTCCTAAGTTGTGCTTAAGGGGGTGTTAGTGTAGGTTTTTATTTTTCCTTAGTTATAGGTTTTTCCTACATATTCATGAAGCTTGCTTAGGATAATCAAGTGATTTAGTCATTTAGTAACTAAGAGATAAAGTGGCGAGTTGTGTCCACCTTTTAACAGTGGACTATTTACTTTTTGATCACTTTATTTAATGTTGGTGGTTATTGGTGGTCAGGTCTCATTGGTTGATTAGCCACCCCCATCCTCTCCTTAGTTCTATATAAACACACTACCTAGCTTGTATTTTTCATCTTGGAAGCTTTTAATGCAATTATGTCATCCTAACATTGCATAATCTCTCATAGTTTTGGTTTGCATCCTCATACCTCATGAAATTATTACCAAATCTACCCTAATACAAAATTACCATTTTAGTAAGTTTGCATGCTTTTTTGCATCACCATGAAATTAACCATTTATTCAAAGCTTACGAAAATGACTAAAAATTTTAATAAAATATTTTAGGCTTATGTGTCTTTGATAAAAAAACAAAAATATGACTAATTTTAAACTCTTCAATCTAAAAACAACCAAATGTTTGAACTAAAATAAGAATCCAGGGTTGGGAATTTTTGAAAAATTCCTTAATAACTCAATTTGAGACCTTAGATGACTAAAAACAACCTTCAAAAGTGGCAAGAATTACTCCAACCTAACAAGTTTGGTTGGAAACACAAGTAGTTCTTTGAGATGCTTCTCCATGTAAAATTTCAGCCCAATCAAATTCTTTGGTCAAACCTTATGACCTCTCAAAGTCCTTAAATCACTCTATATGTAGAGGGTATAATAAATATTTTAATTATGCTGAAGGAAACATTAAAATTTAAGGAAACTAGAGATTAGTGTCCCAAAATTTGTATGATCCCACTATGAAAGTGAATATATGTATTATAGTAGTTAAAAATATTTTATAAACGAGGTTTTCAAGGTTCTAACTATTTGGGTTGTAGTTAAAATATATGATCTTATAATTAATAACCCTATTTATCTTCCTTATCGATATATTATGATTTTTTACTTGAAAACAAAAATGGAGGAAGCTTTCCTATATCAATTTTTACGAGGCCTTGTATAGTAGTAGGCTTGCTGCACTATATAGATTACATAAGATATTGAGCTATCCACATAGAAGATTTTACTTCTTTGCATGGATATTTGAATAAATAATTCAAAGTTTTGTCTATGTGTATAATATTATCCACCATAGTTATCACATCATCACCATAGTAATGGAGGGGCACAATAAAATTTAATGAGAATGATGTGTTAAGAATTTGATATTGTAGACCAAATATGCTTACATAACATGGAATTAAGAACTATTTAAATTTATTTTGAGATATATTTTCAAATTTGAAGAAACTAATTTTCATTCTCATCTATAATATTAAGTGTAACAAGTGATTTAAATAGAAAATCTTAGTTTGGATATCTTGAAATTTAATCTAGATATCACATTTTATAGAAATGATGATAATTAACAAGATATAATTCTTTCTCAAATAATTGAGTATCCAATGGAATGTGTTTTTGATTCAAATATTATATCCTTAGTTATCACAAATAGTATAAAATATTGAATATATTTTAAATATGGACACAAAATAGTAACACATTAAGATAGTGTTAATGAAGGGATGTGCATGTGTCTAGTAAATTAACTCCATATAAGTGGCCCGACTAAAGATGTTCAAATTGTATTAGTGATAATCTTGTCACTAGAGTATTTCAAATTTAAAGGATTTATTTCCTATTATAGTAGATCAAGTTAAATTGAGTATTATTTTTGGTGTTATTTTTATTCAACTTTCCAATTTAATAAGTACTTATTTATAAATATTTAAAAATTTAATATGACAAAAAATCATGTATAGTTTATATATATTTTCTTGTACATAACTACTCAACAATTTATTTTATCAATATTATTCCTGATGTTGTTAATATTTTTCTTAAGGTTAAAGATTACCTAGTGAGAAATATCAATTTTGGAAAGGTTACTAAAATTTATGTTATACACATAGAATCGTTGTTTGATTATTTAATACATGGATAAAATTATAATTACATCAAGATTCAAAATGTCAAATCAATGAAATGACCAAACTAATATAATTGAATAATAACATGGTGTACCTAGAAATGAGAAATAGAAATCATATTACAACTTGAATTCCACCCATGGAGTTACAATATTAAAATTCATACATCCAGCCATTTTGGTTGATACTTTGGTGGATGGTTTTTATATACTATTAATCAATTACATTGATCCAAATTATTTTATAATGTAAAAAAACAAGTTTTGTCTTGACATGATGTCTTCCAACAAATTGAACAAGCCTTATTAGTTATTCTTCAACACCATTAATTATCTTGGAAGCTAATAAATTGTTTTGAAAGTTTAGATTATATTTGGAAGGAATCTTACCAAAGGTAAACTAAGTCTACTATTGAAATCATGAAATAAGAGTAACATATTTAAATTCAAAACTCATGAATATATTTCATATAATTCAAAAAATATCTAAATAAATTTATTTCTAAATATGCTTACAAATCTCATTAATCATTATAACATCATATTTGGTAGATAATAGCTTTAAAATGTTTTATTTATTTATTTATGTTTAGTAAATGTTAAGAATGTCCCACATATAATTTTGAAAGTACAATATAAAGAATAAAATAATAACACATAGTCACATCCTAAAAACACTTAAAAAAATAAAAAATTAAAAGAATAAAAAATAAATTCACAAACACTACTACAACAAGATCTGAAATAGTGAAAAAATATCAAAAGGAGAATAGTCCCAAATGACGAAAAAAGCACAATGACTATAGTAAAAAATCAAATACACTGCATTATGGAGTTCATGCCATATGTCCCATTGTATCAATAACACATTACAAGTTGAACCACCAAAAATGTAACACTAGACCTAGGGTAAGAGGATTCCCTATACTACCTACCCTCAGGGTTTTTCACCCTAGGAGCTCTTGGTGTGTGTCAATGGAACTCTTTGCGCTTGGTGGTTATGGGATTTTTGGTGGTTGCATTCAAAGGAAGGGTTGATTGATGAAGGTTGTGATACGTGTGTTTGATGTGTGGTTGAAAGCTAAAAGTGAAGTGATACTAATTTAATGTATGAAGTGTACACAAAGTAAATCTAAACTAATGCACATTAACCTAAAATGGCCTAAATGTATGCAATACAGAAAGTAAAGGGAGGGTTCAGAACTTGTGCATTTGCAAATGGAATGTTGCAGATGAGAGGCCCCATAATGCTATTGAAATTTTATGGAATCAGCAGAGGGACACTTAGGTCAAGTTGGGCAACCTAGTCCTCCTATCAAGAAAATCTCTCAGATTGGGTTTCAAGGAAAAAGGTACCCAAAATGCAAAAAACTCTTTTTCAGGCTTACCGTAGGGACAAGGTCGCCAATAGTGGTGACCTAGTCCTCTTGATGCTTTCTGAGGATTCAGATAATGATTTTGTGGGTCTTGGTTGATAATTGCCTTTTCTACAACAATTCATGTTTGAAACTAGGGGAAGTGACCTGCAACTTGTCATTTTTCTCCTTCTAGGGTTTGATGCTTTGATGTGACTTGGATGGAATGCTTGTACTTTTTCCAACGCTTTGTACTTCACCAAATCAAGGTACAGAACTTGCAAACACATGCAAAGACCAAGAGAATGTTGGGGTTGGGGAATAGGGGTTTGCCTAAGTCAAACCCCTTTGATGGTAACTAAACCCAAATGAGAAATAAATCAAAGGAGAGATGGTTGAATGATAAAAAATGTGAATGGTCACAAAATCCTTTGTTGTTAAGGTCTACAACATGCAAGAGCAGCTCCAATGGAGGTTTCCTTTGAAACCCTTGTGATTGATTGCTTTCTTTGGAGGCTTGAGTACAAGAGTACTTGTGAAGAGATGTAAAAATGAGCTTGCGGGAGGTCAAAATGAAGGTGAAAACCCTTATTTGTACATGCTAAACCCTAATTTTCCTGAAATGCAACATGATAGGCCGACAATAGGGTTTACGAGGCAATATTCCCGTTAGGTTTTGTTTAAAATTTAAAATTTATGTCAAAAGGGACAAGGTCGCCCAAGGTGGCAACCTAGTCCACTTGGGCAATTTCAAGTGGTGGTCAGGAATTAAATAATTTTTAATGAATTTTATCAAGTTTGCCTCCTGAAACACACTTTAATCGGGCCTAAAAGAACATTAAGGGGACAAATTAGCATAAGAAAAGGGTTAAATTAGGGGTGATAAGCCTAAGAAAGTGTGAAAATGCATTACAACACTTCACAACACTTTGTCACAAGGCTTGGAGAGGGGTATAGAGAGGTTGTTTAGGTGAATTATGTTGAAAGGGTCTTAGAAAAGTTAGGAACTATGTTACAACACTTTGCAACACCTTAGTATTGACAAAGTCCAACCTAAAACAAAACCTTGAAATGTTTTGTATTAACATTACAGTATTCTCCATGAATAATTACAAAAAAACTAAATAACTACAATGAATAAAAAAAAATGCACTTAAGGAGAAGGAAAACCCTAAATGCACATTAGAAGAAGACACTTGGCCCATTCAGGTTCGTTGATGAATAATTTCCCTCCGCCTGAAGAGAAGCCCTAATCTGCAATCTGATTCACGCTTCTTGCACCTGTTGCTCTTCAACATAAAAATATTCTACAACTTGAATAATAATCATTCCTCTTTATCCATGTGGTGAAAATACCTTTATCTTGCAAAAAGATTTTACCTCTTTGTTAATTTTTTATACTGCTGTGTGAAAAATGTGCTCCGTGAAAAAACATCTTCTCCAACAAACAAACATTTACAGAGTGAATATATTATTCACTTTATAAGATAATCACCTGTGCCCATTTACTTTTGCATATTACATCTTAAAATATAGCATTTAAAAGTTGAAGATATATATTTTTTTTAAGTCACCTGGGGCCACCATATCTTTCACCCAATCCCCGCACACCCATTCTTTTCTTTGATAGCAACAAAAACTTACTTGGGCTAGTGGGAAAGGCATTTAATTAAAGCTTTAACACAAAACCTTTTAATAGTTAGAAATGAGTTTATTAAAATTCATAAACCTCTCCTCCCACTTCCCCACTACTTTGTGCCAACGTTTGCCCTAGCTCTCATGGGCTAACAGGCAAGACTTGTTTCCTGCTCTGCATCTTTACTACAATCCAGTGTTTGATGAAATTCGGGTGCCAGGATAATATTCCATAGGCAATTTTGATGTGTTTTTACTATGAGTGCAAATTGCTCAGAAATGGTGATATACCAGGATGTGATTGCAACTTTCATCAGGAAAAAAATCATTTTGAATCCAACCCAAAAGATCTCCAAAACACCTTAATGGAAAATGAAACATCTCAACCTTCCCTGCAATAGAAATCGCAGATCAAAATTTGCCCCAAACACTGCTCCAACCAATCTCCCCATGCCCCCATGACTCTCTATTGTTGTGAGCAAAAGCCTTCACAAGCTAGTAGGCAAACAATAGAAATAGCACATAAATTGATTATTTGTCATCCACTGTCTAAACATTAAAAAACTATTTTAATCCCCTCAATACCTGCTACAAGCTTCTTCTCCTCTCCCTGCTCTCATGTGAGTCTCCACAGCTTGAGCAATTCTTTCAATGGGCAAGCGAGCAAAGTTGTGTATTAAAGTTTTGACTATATAAACTTTGGCAAATAATTAAACATGCCCTAATTTCCCTCAATTCTCGTGCAATCTCAATTTCTTAATATTTAAAACACATAAAATGTTTTAAATATATTACATCAAAACATTATAGAATAGGGAAAAATTTAATTTCAATGACCGCCCAAATAGGGGAAATTCATTGTGGGAAAATCAGAACACTTGGAGATGCAAGAATTTGTGTATGGACTCTATAATTTATTTAGAGAGACCCCATTTCCTCAAAACTCACATCGTCGAGAGATTTCAGGTACCTCCTTAGTAAACTAGCTTGTCGGATGCCATTGTCATGACTAAAATGCATTAAAATAATGCATCATATGATCTTTGGTTTTGATGAAAGTGGAGTTGTAAAAATTTTAAGCTGAAACAAGAAATGGGTTGTCCCTAGATTTGCAAAATGTGACACTTTCTGGAACACCATTTTTGGCCCTGTCGCGATCAGAAACAATTAAGCAACCCATCAAAACTTATGTTGAGACCCTAAAACTGAGTAGTCATGTAGATATTTGACCCAAGAATGCAGTGCAATAATTGGTTTACAAAATAATAACCTAAGGCACAATATATTAATCAACAAAGTGGCCTACTCAAACTTTTCTACAATTGTTCCTATTCAAAATCAATCAGTACTCACCAAGTTGCCACTTTAAAAAAATACCAAATCATCTCCTTGGGAACTACCACTAGACACACTAGTTCATTTGGGTACACTAAGTATGTGTGCAAGAGGTTTTTCCCTGAATCATCATTCTTCAAAAGATATTGAAGTTCAAACTTGATCTCCTTCAAAAGTTCTGAAAATGCAAGTGTGAAAACAAAGCAAACTGCACTTGCTTTTGGCCTTATAAAAATAGAAAATATGATCATGAGGCTTTGAAATTGGACCAGGGAGCACAATAATGTGTGGAGAATGAAGAGAAATGATCAATTTTTCTTGACAACCATCCAGTTGTGAAATATCAAATCGAATAGGAGGGCAACTTGCAGGATTGACAATATGCAAAAATCAAAAAAGTTTCGGAACCCTCCAGCTTCACTTTTCAAAAAAAGTGTCAAATCTCATCATGGGAAGCTGAAAACCGGCATGCATTTTCACATATGTCAACTAAATATGTCCATGAAACGATCTACATGAATGTCAACAAGCTCCGAACTGTGATCCTTCAAAGTAGGTCACTTGGACAGATTTTGCAGGTGCACTTCTGAATGTGCAGAAACAAATTTTTCAAAATAGACATTTCAAATTTGAAAATTTGAAGGTGCCAACACCACACCTGATACATGGATACCATGTTGCATTTTAAAAAATAGTTCCACAGTTGACCAAAAAATACAGTTTTCCTCAAGATTTCACAAAAGTCGTTGTAGCCTATAAAAAAAAACTGTATAAACCACCATTACATCATGGACTCATTGCAAAAAATGAGGGCCCAGAGAGCGTCCAGAGATCTTATCCTGTTTTCTCGCTCTCTAGCTCCTTATCATCCTCGCTAGGATTCTGTTGCTCTGCCCCTTCGTTTGGAAACCCTAAGGTCTCTTTTAGAAAGCCTAAACCCACTTTTGCCTAGGCACACTGCTGGTCCTCGTCGAAGGTGGTGTCAAAAATCAAGAACGACATAAGTGGGCTATTATATCTTTCGTAGATTCTTGGCCAACAACAAACTATAATTCTGAAACCACCACCTTTGACGGCCACTGCCAAGTAATCCTGCATATCTCCACGACACTCTGCTCTCACCACCTTCTCCATGATCGACTTCGTTGCATCTGGTTCCTCAAATTCTAGAACTCGTCTTAGGAAGACTGAAATAATGTTAGTATTTGTTTTACATCTATTGGCAAGAACAAGCTAATCATCACCTAAGACCATCTTGAGTGCTTGTAATACCATCGATGATTTACACTAAAAAATATTGCATATTCACGTATCTAAAATTGAGCATCAGAAAGCCATTTGTCAAGCCTCTACCTTTATCAAAAATTTGGCATCCATGTAGCACGAGCCTTCTCCAACACTCCACCGAACAACTTTGAATGAAGCCGAACAATTTTGAATGGATCAAATTTTCATTTCCTTCTTGTTTTAAAGTCATTATCAAGGCTTCTGACAAGAATGAGCTTCCCAAGTATGTCCTACTATAAACCGAAAATAGATTTGAGACGAGCTAAATATACCCTCATTAATGTCAACATTAAATCAAGCTCATTCCTTAGGTATGAGTTGATCTAGCTCATGCCATATGTTGTGCAAAACTATATTTTCCTTCGCCTCTAATCTCTTCACAACCTACTTTGCCAAGTTGTCTACCACTGAGTTTCCCTCCCTATAAACATGCAAGATAATAAAATCATCGAATTCTTCCAATAGCGCCCATATTGGGTATAGAGTCTTATTCAGCTTTAGTTCACGGTTTTACATTGCCTTATTGCATTTACTATGATCAGTGAATCACCTTCCACATGGATCCTTCTATACTCCATATTTCAGCATGTGTTTATTGTTAATCATGTATTTTGGAATTCCACCTTTTTTTTTTTGCATCGTTGAGATTCTTCAATTAAACTGTCAAGTTGTTCCCTTTCTCATCTCTTACTATGCATCCTACCCCAAAGGGTCTCGAGTTACCACATGCCACACCATCAAAATTTTATTTAACCCACCCTAATTATAATGTCGCGTGTCTTATATCTTTCCTGAAAGACAACGGTGGATGAACCCAAACTACCCCATTAACAAGGGGGTATGTAGACTCGACCATAACAATTTCATCCTCTCATCTCAAGAAGTGATTTTTTTGTTTTTAAGTCTTTGATTCCTTGCCACATTAAATTCTTTTGTGACTGAGTTGACAATCTTGGAAGCAACTCTTGCAACATCCATCTTCTTATCCTAAAAGAGTCACTTGTTTCATTCTTTCCAAATCTCCCATGCTATCAATGAAGGTTTGGCCAACCATAAATTGGAATATATTGATCTCTTATTCTTCACTAAACGCCCTTGAAACATTTCCAAGATGTTTGATAGAACTAGATAATTCCAAATAATATTGTGCATGACATGTTTCCAATGTGAGTCTAAGAATTTGTAGTGTAGCAACAAGTGATTTGTGGTCTCATCTTCTTTCCCAGGGTAGAAGAAAGGCCCCATAAATCCTAGGATTTTAGCCTCTCACATAAAAGAATTATTTTTTGGATGGAAGTCCAAGAAAATACCCCAACTTTGGGGAGGTAGTCCACTCCCTAACAATGAGATACTTTCCTCTAACAATAACTAAATATTAGGTTCAACAATACTTTTGTCTAGCTTTAAAGTTTGTCTTGAGCAGTTTAGGTTAATAAATAAAGATGTATTCCATTAACATATAAGTAATATCAAATGTTTGAAATGGTGTATATGTGTTAAGTCCTTATGGTAATATAGTCCAAATATGTCAAATACTTTTCAAATTATATAAATTATTCTATTTTTATTCTATCAGAAAAAATAAGAAGTTTTTATTTATTATAAGTATATATTTGTCTTAAATGTCATTTTATTTTAATTTATCTTATATGAAATTAACATTAATTCTTTTAAAAATTAATCTATTATTATTTTTTATTCGTAAACATTGTCTGTATTGATACTGAATGTAAGATAAAACATTACATTGCAATTTCCAAAGAATTCTCACCACCCAAAAGAAACCCCATTATCTCTTGAATCCTACCAGGCCGTCGGCCGTCCAACAACCCAACCCCTCCCAGCATCCCTGAACAAGCTTCCAACAGACAAACCCTACCTTCCCAGACTGTTGGCGTCAAAATGTACATATACAAAAGAACTATAGGAGGAGATAAACCTTTCAGTCCACCCACACCACGCCCTCAGCTATCAAAAAGTCTCAGAACAGCCTTCGCCAGTCGACACCACCAAACAGCTCCAGATAGAGGTGATGTTTTAGGAAAATCAATCCACACCTTGCCCATGCTCGATGTCGTTGAAGCTCTTCACCTTTTAAATCTAGTATAAACGGGTACGGCTGAATCCTCTCACGAAGAACCAGTGCACGGTGTAAATCACGGGGACGAGGAACCCCAACGCCAGGTTCTGCCACAATTACAATTTCCATCGCCCCATCCAGAAGATTGTCCCAAACTAGCTTCATGACGATGAGCATCACCATAGCTCGTGAAACCCCCAGGTCTAAGAGCGATGCAAGGAACCTTGCCGCAATATCTGCATTCGTCCTCCATTTCTCAGTCGAACTCATAAACTTTTCTCCCAGCAACACCTCCACTGCACCCAGCACCAGCTCATCCCAGACTTTGATCACTGATTTCAGCCTCCTGGGCCTTATTTGGCCATAAAACGCCAGAAGCTTTCTGCCCGATAGAAGACTGATGGGAGTCTCCATCGCCGACGACAAAGAAAATGAGCATCCATTACCTTTTCCTTTTTATAAATGCTAACCTGGAAGACATCCCGTCGCCACAGTTTCCAACATCAACCCGTCCTCCCACAAACTGGTGAAATAATTCTACCACACACACCTCCAATACTCCGAAATGGCTACCTAGCATACAATCTGGTTATTTGTGTTCTCTTTATTTTTAATTAATTAATAAATCTGATCAAACTCAACTCATTACTCGGTCAATTTTGTTCATCTGCATTAATGCCCGCTGCCACCCAACTCACTCTTTAATCGCGCCTGCCAAAACTATTTCATCCTTCCACCTTATGATGATACCAAGACCGGATCCTCCCACTTAGCAGCCGCCAAAAATAAATGTATTATTTTTTATTTATTAGGCTGTAGGAATCGGGTAGCACGATCCCTATAAACTGTAGTGTGTCCATGACCAACTTTTTGCAACAAAAAGATTTAGCCAATCGAACTAGAGTCCCAATCTTAATAAATAAATTTATTATTATTAATTATAATTATAATTATTTATTTTGATATTTTAATTATTATAATTTTATTAATTCATGTATTGTTCTTATAATTTGAATAAAATAGAATTTTATTTTTTTTGTTACAAATAAACAATTTACATAAACTGTTTTTTAATTATATTATTTTGCATTTAATGAAAAGTCTTAGCAGAACAATTGAGAGATACAAGAAGATTCATTCAAAGGGGAAAGAATGTGAAGCAACTTCAAATTCAAACATAGAGGTATTCTTATTTTAAACTTTGTAAATTTCATATATATAATTTTAATTATATGCACATGTGAATTTATTTGACTTTTTTTAATGGATTCAGCATTGGAAGTTGGAAGTAACAAGGTTAAGACATCAAGTTGATACTTTAATGAATGAAAAGAGGTTTGTTTTCCTTTTTAATTATTATTTATTTAATTTTTAAAATTTTATGTTAAAAAATAGATGATATTTTAAATTATAAATTTAATTTATTTACATAATAAATATTTTTTTATCTTATATTAATATTTTTTTTATCTTATATTAATATTTCTTATTTATTGAATTATTTTTTAATATTAAGCAGGACTTTAGAAGGAGAAAATATTTCTTCTCTAGACATCAAACAACTTAAACAATTTGAGATTTCTCTTGAACAAGGACTTGATAGAATACGATCTCGGAAGGTAATAAAAATAATGTAGAATCTAATTTTGTATATAATAAGATATAAATTATAATAAATAAAAATTAAATATTTCATAGAGACAAAACTCACTAATATTTTTTGTACCATGTGATTTCAAAACGTAAGGATAATATGGTTCTTCAAGAGATTGCGACAATTCAACAAAGGGTAAGATATACCTTTATCAAACTATATATTTTGAAAACATAATTTGAAGACCAATTTACTTTATTATATATTTTCATAATTTTCAATATACTTATATTGCTATAATTTAGTTGAATTAGATTTAAAATAATGTAATCTAATTCTTAAAATATATTAAATATGTATTTTATAGGAGAGATTTTTATTAGCTCAGAATCAACTACTACGTGACAAGGTAATATCTTTGTACATATGCTATGTTTCTTTTGATGCATAATTGATTAATTATTTAATTCTAATTTTTTATTTTTTGAATTCATAGATTGTACAAATTGAAAGTGCAAAAATTACAAATGCATTGCAATACTCCAACAACTTCTTCCTTCAAGAAGATGCCAACAAAAACACTTCAAATGGAGATTTAATTGAGATGGTTCACCACTATCCATCAGAAGATTCAACTAGCACTCATACTACTCTCCAATTAGGAGGTGCACATTACTAAATTAACTGTATTTTATTATATCTATGAAAACATTTTAAACCTAGTATTTTTATTATGTCAAAAGATGTAAATATAAGGATACCAAGAGATAGATTGTAATGGAATTTGCATGTTAAAAAATAATTAATTTAAATTTGGCATCTATGTGTAAATCAACTTAGTAATATTTAATAATAAGCATTATCTTAGTGATGTTATTTCATAATAAATGTAATATTAATTGTCTTAAAATGAAAAATAAAAAAAGTAATAATAAAGATAATTGATAAGTAGACCAATATGCATTGAAATTATAATATTTGAACATGTATTGTATTATTTATTTAATTAATTGAGAAATATAAAATAGTTCTTATATAAAAAACAAAAATAGTGTCTATGTCTTTTCCTAGTCATGATATGTTACCTTAACTTGAGTTTGATACCCATTTAAACAATAAATTATTAATATTTAATAATAAATATGGTATTTGTGATATCTTATTCATTAAGAAAAAATAATCTTCTATATTTATTTTTAAAAATATATTTAAAATGTATCTCTTCAATAAAACTTAAGTAAATAATATAGAATAAAATAAATATTCAATACATATGAAAATAAATAATATATTACTTTAATATATCTACTTATTTAATAGTCTGGAGAAATATTAAAATGATATTCAAAATTATAAGTAATTTTTTCATTTAACTTTTTAAAAATGTGTACTTTTAAATTATGTCTTAATCATGTTTAAAATGCAATATACTAATGTAGAAATATTAAAAAATAAGTGAATAATTTGTGATATATATATTTAAAATAGAAAAATATGGTTTATATTATAAGTGTCTAAATAAGTTGATGTTTTATAATAGAACTATATGTTGTGAGAAATGGGGTATGTGTTTACTAGGTTAAATGTATTCTTAATAATAATTTTTACATAATTGAGCATTTATTCTAGATAATCAACTTTTTAACTACTTTAAAAGGTTTTTGATGTATTTCATAATCTTAATTTTTCTCCATTTTATTTTGTTTCTCCATAATATTATTTTCTTGAGTAGAGCTCATATTTTGTTCATTAGTGAGTAAATTTATTTGGTTTATGGTGAAACTTATTATCATAAAAAAAAGCTATAATGATTGTTGGGATGAATATGCCACATATTTCAACAATAGATTCTCTATCTTTCAAAGAAATATTATTCATAGAGGTTGATTGATTGAACATCGTATAATGAAATAACAATCGATGGATCCCAATTCTTCAATAAATAGGTTCTATTTTTCATTCTGGTTGATTGATTGACCCTCATATAATGAAATAACAACGGATGGATCCAAATTCTTTGATAAATAGGTTCTATTTCTTCAAAAATTATTTTACATTATCTTTTATAAAGATATTTCTAATTTAACCGAAAGTCATTAACCAAAAATTATAAATCTTGCTACTTCAATTTAATTATGGTTATCTGCTATGATGCACATCTTGTATTTAAATATAATTAATAGTGAAAACTTTTGAAATTTGAGTCATCAAATCAACAAAATGAATTATAATTGAGATTCTTAAATTATACAATGAAGTGAGTGGTTTCAAACTACCACTAAATATTTGAAATGTGTAGTAAAAAATTGCATAAAGATAAGAATTCATGTTTAGAGATAATGATAATATATAAAATAATAGATGTTTCATTCGTCATAATTTCTGAGATTCTATAGTATTTGATAAAGAAAAAGAGGAAAGTATTCTAACAGCTATATAAATACAAATTGAATTTCCTTTTCTTAAATCCAACTAAATTTAATATTGTTGGTAATCACGTTGAAATATAAACAGTCTAAAAGATAATAGTTATTTAGCTACCAATCTATTATTTGAGATGAGGAAATTATCTCACTTTAACATAATCACATTATCAACCATTAAATACATATATAATAAATTATGACAATAATAAATAATAATTCCATAGTTTGAGTAGCTTAAACTTGTTTAAGGAAAAGATGACAACTTTCCATGAAACATGGTGGTAAAGGAATAAAACATTCTCATAAAATATTATAATATATTATAATCCACCAAAAAAAGACTATTATGATATTACAGTGTTAAATCATATCATAATAATTTTGCACTAACTAAAATTGCATATTTTTTTATCCTATTCTATTTATTTGAGAATATTTTATGGAGAATAAGTTTCAACCATCAATGGACCTTGTCACAAAAAAAAAAAATGAAATGCAGAATAATTCCATGAATCTTTATATGTTATCAACATTTCTAATATATTTTTATGACAAACAATAATATTAAATCTACTCATATATTAACCATATGCAAGACTAATATAACAAGCAGCCTAGGATTAATTTTATATCACAAAAATAAAATATATAAGTACATAATGATTTCCACATGGAATAATTTAATAATTATAAATAAGTAACCAATAACCAATATAACCTTTAAGTCTAACACAAAATAGTTATATCAAGTAATTGCATCCACTATGAAACTAATACATGTAAACTATTTCTAAGTTTTTGTGGGTTTACAAGAATACCTAAATGTGTGATGAATCTTGATTTATTTATTGTGTTGAGGTTAAAATATGTAATGTAGTATTCCTTTTATTTTATACAAATGTTTGCATTCTTTTCTTGCCTTTATTTTATGCTCAATTTGATATGAACTATCCTTGATGACATGGGGATCAATCCTTCATTGTAAAAAATATATTTTGCTTCTACATTCTAGTTTAGATATAGTTATAGGTTTCATCCATTGGGATTCTTTAACATTACAACTTGTTCAAATTCTAGGTGAACTCAATGCTAACACAGTTATAGAATCATGGTAATGATCTTGAAGTTATAGGTTTTTTTCAATTCCATGGGGATTAATAATGGTGGTGTTAATTAGTTTATACCTTTAGCTACATGTGCAATCTAGTATTCATCTACTTAACATGAAATCAACTAGGTTTATTCATTAATACCATTAGGTCATGAAAGTTCAATTTTCCTAGATGCATAGTAGTTTATTTATATTTAATTTTCCTTTTGAGACCCCAAGGAAAATCTCTCTTAGGTTTATTATAGCTTAAATAATAGGATTTACCTTCTCCTATCAATTATCCTTAATTGTAATTTCTTTGTTGTTTATTCTTCTCTTCTTGTCTTAGTTACAAATTAACAAAGTTGTAAGTTAAAAACATAAGTGCATTAGTTATATGAATAGGTAAAGGGATAATATTAGGTCCTAATTAAATTCTCTTAGACCATTTATTAATATTGTGATTAGATAACTATAAAGAGTTAGAAGTAGTTCGATACAATATTGGGTGTCAACAATGTCCAATGCTAGTCTACGAAATATATACCATTAGAAAATTGAAATAAATTTTATGGATATTAACTATATATTCCATTATAACCTTCATGAAAAATCCATATGATCATGATTTATATGTCAATGCCACTCAACTATGATACATGTTGGAGCATTCAAATAAAACCCATACAAATTAATAACATAATTACTATTAGGTCTTTCATGAAAAATCCACACAATCAATATTTATAAGAGTCAATTTTATTGAACCATAATGCATCAAAAAACACACTATTGAAACCATATGGGTTTGAATCAACATTCAAACATTACCAATACAAAAAATTACATATATGCCATTAATTATTCAAAAATACCTAATATAATGTAATGAAAATTATTTCATTATACTCTTCATATAAATTCATGGTCATGCATGGGATTGAATATCACTAACCATGATGTGTGAATATGATGACTAAGCATGTGAAAATAGGAGTTTTATGCATACTATACATGATTCATGCTTCACATAAAATGCATGAAAGTCATGATATTATTCCTTACATGTCATTCAACCATCATGCACACCATATACATACGAGAGACATAGTGATAGAGAGAGATATAGAAAAATGGATGGATAGATAAATAGAATATGTACAAACCATGTAAATCATTTAAGTTATGAATATGTATACAAATATTTATATATTGATCTTGATAAGGCCATACACAATATCATCAAAATGTCATATACAATTAAATGCAACTAATATTGTCTCTCAAAATATAAATGTCATCTATATAAAACCATATAAAGTGTTATGAATGTGTCATAAAGGCATACAAAATGCCTACACTTATGTAGCAAAGACTTTTAATGAAAAAAATTACCTCTATTTACCTAACTAAGTGAACCTAAAACCCCTAAAGTGTTTATTATCTTGTATCATGATAAAATTATGCACTCATCGTTCTTTCGGAATTGAATATATATATATGATAAAATTATATATTATACCAAACTCTTTATATAATTAATATTGTTTTTAAAAATATTAAAATAATAAACACAAAATAAACTTGTAGTCTATGTATTATTATTTTTGATGTTCACCATTATCAAGAGAGTTGTAACCTTAGACAAGAGTATCTTCACCAATATATATCATAAAAAAGTAGTGTATATTGATTATTTTTTCTACCTAATTTTTTTAATTGACCAATGACTATAAGGAAATAGGGTTCCACCTTTTGGGAGATGGAACTAGGAGGACCTAGGACCTATTTTAATTTAGTTCATTAGGAAAACAATATCCATCAACCAAGTGACTCAATTAATGGAAGGACACAAGGGGATGGTTTCCTTAGGTGTGATTAAAGGGGTGTTCACCATTAAAATTAAGCTTCAAAGGAGGAATGCAAAAAATCATGCACCAAACCCTCAAAACTTAAAGGCATGAAATCAAACTAAGAAAGAGAAATCAAACATAAAAGAACCTGGTAAAATGTTGGATTCCAAGAAAGATCTACTAACTCTAAGAAAATTCTTTTTGAAGAGTGCTAGGACTCATACGCTAGACTAGGCGATTTAGTCCTGCTACTAGAATATGGGTAGAATCTAGAATCTTTTGCTGGAAAATCAAGATCTACATAAAATTGGAAAAAATAGTTTTACTAGGACTCATACACCTAGAGGGGTGATTTAGTCCCAACATTAGTGTTTGACTAAAACTTATATAGCCTTGAATGATCTCCTGTAGCTTTTGTCTTGTCCAATCTCCAAGCCTAAGGATCTGAATTCTAGCCTATAGGTGAGTTTATATGAAGATGACAACTTCAACAACTTTCTTCAATCCTACAACTTTTTCTTCAAAGGATCTTCAAGCTAAAAACTGTAATCACACATCATAGAGAGAAAAATATTGTTTTCTTAGGGAATAGTGGTTTGCCTTGGTCAAACCTTCTTTTGTTAATTAAACCTTGAAATGAATGGAAATAACATGGAGTGATGAATGAACAATATGAAATATTGCAACTCACCAAACCCTTGAAATAAAGGCTACAAAATTGTGTGGAATGGCTCTAATGGATGTGGATCTTGACTCTTGATTGTCGATATGAGATAATATCTTTGAACTCTTGCTTGAATCATGAAAACCTACATCAAAATTATTAGCTAAAAAATAAAAATGATGCATGAAGACTTTGACATGATGCTCGAATCTTGAATGTTGCTCCAAATGCTTAATAAGTTGCTCTTGAATGCTCTTGTAAACTCTTTAATTTTCCTTAGAAATTCTCTCATAGGACTTGAAAAATTTCGAGGAGAAATTATGTGAAATAACCTTGTATTTATACTTGTTTATGTCAAAAAAATTGAAATTACAACACTGCAAGCCAACATCAGATCTAGGATAATGAAATCCCACTAAGAATTTGATTTTAAATAGGTCCTAGTTAAAGAGGGACTCATATGCCACCTTGGGCATATGAGTACTAGTGTCTTAAAGATGGGTCACAAACTCCAAGAAGTGTTAAGTTCAAGGCAATGTTTAAAATCAAGCCTCGAGACCCTGGTGGGACCCATACACCCAAGCTAGTGTATGAGTCCCAGATCACTAGATTTAGAACACACAACCTAAAACATTGAATCATGATTTTTTAATTGTTAAACATCAGGATTATCCTCCAAAAGATGCATTTAATAAGGCTTTTGGATACAAAATAAGGCATAAAGAAGCCCATTTTTTGCAAGGAGGGCACAAACAAGTGTGAAAATGTAAAGGGATACATTTTCCTACACTACATTTAGCCCCCACTTTAGTTAGAGGAGGAACTTGCTTCAAACCCACACTAAAGTAGACAAATTTGCATCAAGATGGGTCCAAGTACTAATGCTACTGAGATAGGACAACAATGATCAAGAGGGATATCAAGCCCCCAAGATCAAGATCCTGTGACAAGCCAACATATGAAAAAAAGAGCACACATGAGAATCGTTGGTTGGTTTTTAAGAACCAAGATAATCTTCAAAGTAGCCTATGGAATTTACAATTCCAATCCTTAGCAACTTGAAGGAATTGGCCAATGAATGAGTGAAAGTAGAAATTCTTTCCTCCTACACTTCAGTCTTTGTAAGATCCAAGAGGGTGATCCCACAATGTACTTAAAGACCTTTGCACCTAATGATCAAGTACATTGCAAATAATAGATAGATTCTCATATAATGGTTCAATAAATGGAATATATCAAGAAGCTGGCAACTCCGATACAACACTCAACATTTAGAGCATGAGAATGATTGAATTTAGCATGAAATAATAACAATTGCAGTTCATTTGAAAGTTTTATTATAAATTTGATCTGATTTGTTGCTTAATCATAAATTTGATCTGATTTGTTGCTTAATCAACCAAGAATATGTATCATGAATACAAAACTCATATCAATGCCTTAACATAAGAACGAGGTCAATCTCAACACATATATAATTTGACAACAAATTGATATAGAGCATTTGAAAGCTTTAATAACACTACATTAAAACATCACATTCATTGTATCCTAGACCAAAACCTCTTATAAAGATCCTGGCACTCGAATTACATGAACCTATAGCTTCATCCAAGCAATTTCATTAATTATTTGAATTAAAAATAAGGACAAAACTACACATCCACTAGAAATCAATGGAGACCAATAAAACAACCCTTGATCATTTTATTAATATCCATGAAATGAGTACAAAAGGAGATAAATGGTCTTAAATTTGCACCATTTTCTATTTCATTTGCTAGTACTATTATTGAAAATTACATATTTATATTGACAGGACTCAAAAACCTAAGATAGGACTCTAAAATTCTCTTTGTATTCTCATTACAAAACTTTCTCTCTATGATCGATCTTAACAACCAACATGTACATCTAGCCTTGAATTCCTTCTTTTAGAAATGAGGGAGCAAACAAGGTTCAGGCCAGACTGTACACATGTCCTATTCCTATTGTACCATTACAAAATATATTTCCTTTTGCAATTACATTTGTAATTCAAATGGAGAGAAATGTCACATGGGACAAAGACCATTTACATTTGCCGATGAATATTTTGTCCCACCTTTCGAAAGGAATATTTTGTTTTAGTAATATATCCACATTCTCTCAAAATTGTATCCATGTACACCAAGCTTGAATGAAAGAAAAGAATAAAGTGAAGAAAGATAGAAGAGACTTGAAATACCTTCCATGTCTACATCCTTGTCATCAATTTCAAACTAGAGAGAAAATATTTTTTTTATCCTTACTTCATCAAAGGCCTATTCTGTATTGGTTCTAGGCCACATGTATTATTTTTCTCCCAACCATTATTCACCATTGTTGCATACCAAAAGACCAAAATTGTAGGAACCATCCCATAGAAATAACTTAGTCTTCCAATACATCCAGGTACTTATCTTTCCATCATTGGAATACTTCCTCTGTAGGCCAATTAAATTTCATAATGTTGTTAGCCTTTGCTCTATATGGAGCATATTTTGTAACAACCTAATTTTCTTTCTTATAAAATTCTTCTAGATCAATTCCTTCTTGAGAAATCATGCCCATGTTTTTCTTTAGCATGCTCATGTTAGTCCCCTCATAGATCAAGGTTGCTTGCTTTTAAATTACCTCATTCTCTTTCTTTTTCCAATCCTATAGAGATTTTATTTTACCACTATCCCTCAATATATTAGGAAGGACACATTGATTCATTTCATAAAAATTCTTAACCAAATCCCTTATTTTAGCCTCCAGAGGCTCAATCTTTCCCTAGAATTCTTGAATTCCATTCAAAGCTCTAAGGGTGTGTCAAATGTTGTTAGGCTTATCCACATCATGTTTGGATCCCACATCCATTAGCCTCAAATCTTGGAGTCTTTGGATCCATTTTTCCTTAAGTGGAATTGCCACTTCCTTATCTCCGTCAAAATTATTTATGGCACCAATCCCTTATCAAATCCTCTATTTAAATTCTCTAATATTGTAGTCACAATTTTCAATTTGCTAACAAAAATCATCCTATCATGTTGGTTGCACTTCTCCTCATATTCCTTCATCTTTTCAAGCGATTATTCTTTGTTAATTCCCTCTACTTGTTGTGCACTTGATGTAATGGGCTCCTCAATTGCTATGGGCACACTTCCCATATTGTATGGCACAATTTCCCATGAAGAACTTGTAGGAGGGATGGGAGTGGATGGTGTTGGATCTTGTGATACAGAAGGAGAATTAGTATTTGTTTGCATTGGCTCATTGAGATGCATGTTTTAAATATTCTCTTTTAATAATGCCATTTTAATCCGGAACTCCATTATTTATTGCTGGCCCTTGCCATATTGTATTAAAAAATCATTATACACTTTTCTAAATTTCTCTTTTTTTGTTGTCACTGATTCAATGGTTTCCTTTGTAAATTGTGCAACATTCACTAACATAGTGGCAACTTCAATAGTAGAGGTATCAGATACCCTTTTTATGATTAGGCCCCCTCTATAGTCTGCAGATGCCTCTGCAACTTCTGGATTTTTAGTATTAGGGGCTAGACCCAAATAGATAATGTATCCCACTACTCACTAAATGCAGATTCTTGAAGTGCAATGGTTTCTTCTTCCTTAGAAATATAGAGAGGCCTCTAATACCTCTTCATTGTGTCAAAAGAATCATGAAATAGGAGGATAAGCTCTCTCTCATTTCTTTCTTTACTTGAGCTAGTATGATTGCATCAAGAAATTTTGGGTGTGAGCTCCTCTCTTTAGCAACATTGTTTGCATATTCATCTTTCTTGGCCCTCAAAGAAAACTCCATAAAGGCAAAGGATTTAACAAAAGAATCATCATCCATGAATTTATTACATGCCTCCTCTCTGACATCACCAATGTTACTCATGCCTAAGAGGTCTAATTTTATCAACCTAAGGCCCATTTTCTATGTGACCATATCCCTAGGGGGAGAAGGCATGCCTTGTTGCATTTCTTCTTCAGTGACTAGTATCTCATCTTTAGAATTGTCATCATAATCCACTAGGCCACTTGATTCAACATTTTGTTTCTTTTGGGGTGGCTGGATGGGTGATGATACTTTCCTTGTTGATGAATCAATGTCAATAATTTTAGGACCCATTGACTTAGGAGGAGATGGTGGTGGCATTCGATGTACTAGTGAAGGGACTCTTTGCTCCTCTTGTTGAGAAGAGGTAGTCACTTTCTCCTTTTTCTAGACTTTGTTCTTCCTCCTCTTGAAAATAATTACTTTATTTGAGGGTTGAGAGGTTGGTCTATCTTCCATCACAGGAGTATCTCCTTCACCTTGTTCCTCTATTACAATAGCCTTCCCCTTGTCTTGAATTAATATTTCTTCCTTCAAATGCCCAACTGTCTCAAAATTTTGGAATACATACTCAATTCTTTGCATGACATCTATAATTCCTTATAGGGATGTAAAAATAGTGGATCCTTTGCCCTTATTTCCTTCTCCAACTTATTAAAGGAAATCCACTTCATTTTTCTATCATCTTGTTTCTAGAAGTCAAAAAATGTTTCTTATCACATCTTTTGGGAAGTAAAAGTTATGGATGAATTTTAAACTTCTTATTCTTTTCTTGAACCATGCCATCATGGTTTCTTGCTCTCACCCTATCCATCCCAAAAGGCTTGAAAAAATCATTATTTTTTCTCCATCCTCCTTTTATCATGAAAAATTATGAGAAACAAGTGTATGTAGGGATAAAGGTTCGCTTACCCTAATCTTTTAAATGATTTCTCATAATTGCCACATTAATTCTAGAAAACCAACTCTTTACGGAACATCCCTTGGTAATATATGAGGTGAGACACCTGTGCCATACACCATCAAGTTTGAGTAACTTGGGTAAGGTATTACATCCCTCCAATTGTGCTCAATATTTAAATATGGCCTGATATCCTTAGGCCTCAAAAAATTATGTAAAGCTACAGGAATTCTAGGCATGTTCAAAATTAAAACTCTTCTCACCTTGGAAGCAAACAAATTCTCAAAAACCACATAACTTGACTTGTTGTCATCCTTATCAATGATCCTGGTCCAACATTGGACTAGTAAATCCATATCACCCTCTTTTTTCTCCAATGTCATATCCTTACCAAAATATGTGGCTCCTTTGAATAGAAGCATATGTATGAAAAGAGAGTACCAATAGAATTGTGCCCCACTATGACCATTCATTAATTTAACCAGGCCCTCATGAATCACATTATCCAAGTATCCTTCATAGTCTTAGAGTGTACAACATGTAGGGTGTTGGATGTGTGCAACCATATACATCTTAGCCATGGGCATGCTTATAGTTGGGTCATACCCTATGATTTAACACAAAGAATAGAATGTTCTTTGGAAGTAGGACACAGAATAATTGATGGGGAATGGCTCCCTATCTTATGCGCCCAAGATGATCTTTCCTTGTCCTTTGACGGTTGCCAAATAGTGCTACAGTACTAAGATTTTGAAGGTATGTCTCACCTTCTCATATTTTTCCCTAAGTTTCTTCTCATCAATTTTCACCATATCCTCACTCCACTCAATAAATTTAAAGACCTCAACAATCTCTTGTTTGGTAACCTTCACCATTTCAATTCCATCATAAGTTCTTACAGTTCTTGTGATTGTGTCATAATTCTCAACCATTGCCTTTAATAGGTCAGCTTCCATATAGACATTTGGTACTATTAGCTTCCCAATATCAAAATTCTAGGGGTTACCCATAGGGATGCCACAATTTTGATTGCCAAACCAGTAGCTAAACTGTACCCAACTATTGTATGGTGATGTGGCATATTTGATGGTGCATTGTTTTTATATGAGCCCCTCCACAATTTATGTACCTTGAAATAAAAATTGACCCTTAGGTTTCTCAGAGGTGGAGGGTTTTAGTTATTCAGTTAGGTCTTGAACCAAATGTCTAATCAAAGGCCTCGAGCTAGAGGGTTGTTCATTAGATGTAGACACTTTAACTTTTGGTGCCATAGTTATAGGGTTTGTGCAAGCTAGGGTTTCTTTTTATCAGAATATAAGTTCACAACTAGGGTATGGTTTTGATGCACAAAGAAACAAGAATGGACAAGCTAGTCGTTCAAATTGAACATCAAACCTTTTAAGAAATGCATACAAACCTGAAACCCTACTAATAGAATGAAAGAGGAAGCAAAATTTAGTAAGTTTCAAGCAATTGAGAAGCAAGGTATTGATTTCACTTACTAGTTTCTAGTTGCTTTGAAACCCCTAATTTTGGTCATCGAACAAGCTTGAAAATTACAAAACGAACTCCTTAGATGTGTTTGATTCTTTAACAATCTATAATTATGATTTAAAGCTAGCTTTTATGGTTTTATGGCGGATCAATTTGGTAGTTTGGCATCACATTCACCATTACTATCCACTCACACAAACTAGAATGGCTCATTTTCCCTCAAACTCAACTTTGCATGTTATCCATTGATTCTGCAGTTATAAGGCATGACAAACGGTCTAGATTGAGTCAAAAAAGTTTGAAAAATCTGACCATGAACAACTCTTTCCATCAACCACCTGAGATATGCCATGTGGACTTCATCTCCAAGTCACCTATAGGCTCCACTATCTTCATGAGCACTAACAAAATCCACATGTTGACCTCCTTGCTCCCTTTTTGGTTTTAACCCATGTACAAATTTGGGAAATGAGGAGGCGGTGAGTGGCCTAGATTAAATCTGGTGTCCTCAACCTGCTTGCATTTTACCTTTCACGGTGTATGCCTTAATCTATAACCCTCAAACTTGATGAACAACTCATAAATAAAATATTTGGCTCACTTTTAAACCATGTGCTTAAAAGGTTTCTTTAGTAGCTCGTGCATTAATGCCTTCTAACTTTATGCCAAAATATTTCCCAAATATTTTCCACTTTATAATGTTTTCTTCACAGTGTATATTTCGCTAGGTGGCACTTCCCCACTTCCCCATTGAGGGACTCGAGATGTAGGTGGGGCCCCCATGGGTTGGTGGGGAGTGGTCAAGATTGACCCACATCATCTTATCTAGATCTTCCATTTCTTACAACTTAACGTTTGTTTCCTCTAAAGGATGATGGGACCAACTAACATAGAGGACACACAAAACTTTCCTGCCAACCTACCTGAATATTTTAATGAATATTAAAATCAAATGGGGGCATGAGGAGCTGTCGAGATTTAATCTCATAGATTCGATGACCTGCATAAAAGCTTAAACTTGCATGTGCATAATTGTTAATACTTAGAAGGGTCTTGAATAGGCACACGAATGGTGATGGACATAAAACTTTATAACTGAAGCATTAGACCAACACCGAAATATTTAAATTCCTTTTAGACAAGTAAGAGCATGAAAAATATTTCCCATTAGCATAAATAAAAAATGGACAAGGAAAAGGGGTTCGATAAAGAGAATGAGCTCAATGACATAAGTCATAACTAATGTGACCGAGAATGGGTGACTAAAGCTCAATAGTGAATTAACAAACTAGCAAATGAATTAACACTTGGAGTTTTTGATAGGTTTCAAGACACACTAAAAACCCTAGAGAAAAGACAAGACTGAAGCCCTATGCCATGAGACTAGTTCCAAGCTAGGAAAATCAACCAAATTTTGTAAAATTGTCAATGGGACATGAAAAAATTTGGGGGTTCCACCAGTGGCTCCTATTGGGGACATTTGTTCCTCTAGAATAGAGCGAGATCACAAAATCTCAAGGTTGAAACAAACCAATCACATTGAACTAAAACCAAGAAACCACCCAGACAAGGTAGTCAAATCAAACCAAGCACAACTAAAGAAAACCAAACCTATATACATGATATACAAAATTCACAATGTAAATGAAAAAGAACATATTTCAAGAGAAATATGGCTTCAAGAACTGTCCATGTACAATAAATTCAAGAAGTTCACCCATTAGATCTTGTAAGAAGTAACAGTCCTCACCATGAGTGTTATTGATCAAATAAGGACCTAACCATAATGCATCAAACTTTCCATATTTTCTCTTATCCTGAGATCTGGCATTCCGCATCAATGCCATGTCTCCTACTTGAAACTTGCTTGGAGATGATTTCTTGTCATACAAGTTATTGACCTATAATTTCAACTTGGAATTCTTATTTTGGGCATCTCTTCTCACTTCATCCACCTCTATCAAGGCATCAATTCTATGTTGCATTTCATCACACATCTTCATTATACTCTTGGATAAACTTATACATCTTCATAAGATTGTTTTAAGGTACCCTTGTTACAATTTTGTAGACTAAATCAAATGGGGCATAACCAGTTGCCTCCTTGATAGTGACCCTATCCACCCATAGGGCCAACTTCAACTTGGAGTCCCAAGCTCTTTTTTTTCTCAGTAATTCTTTTTGTGATCTTCATCAAGCTTTTATTGCTTGACTTTTCTTGACCATTCCCATATGGGTGATATGGTGAATAATAGGAGATCTGAATTCCATGCTTATAGTAGAAATCTATGAATTCCTCTAACTTAAAGAAAATAGAATTGACTCAAACAATCTTCTTAGGTACTCCAAATCTTATCAATATGTTATCCATCAACAAATCAGTGACCACTTTTCTTGTTGCTCTTTTTGTTGGTATTTCTTCTACCCACTTAGTAAATTAGTCTATAGCAACAAGGATCCAAGAGTGACCTCCACTAGACTTATCAAATATCTCTCCAATGAAATCAATGGCCCATTGTTGAAATGGTGCCTGGATTGTAACTAGCCTAAGTGGAAGATTACCTGAGAGCTTAAGTTTCCCAAAGAACCTTTGACATGCATCACATGTTCTTACAAGTTTGTGAGCATCCTAAATTGTAGGACACTAGAATCCAGTTCTTAAGACCTTATGAGCGATGATCTTAGCCATATAATTTCCACCACATACTCCAATATGCATTTTAGTTAACAACTCAAAGATTTTGCATTGTAAATACAATTCAACACAACACAGTCTAGATTTATCCACCATAGTTCACCAATTATGATCATGTATTTGATATCTTGTAGTTTGAGGTTCCTTTTTTCATTAGCATTCAACCCCTAGGGAATTAAATCTACTACAAGTAAAATAAAATATTCTTGTACCAGTCACAATCTTGCTCATCACAAATATGTGATATGATAAAGTCATCCTTCTAAGATTCAAAACTTTAAAATAGCTAAGATCAAGTAGCAAGCACTCTACAAAATATTTAAGCCAAAATTTAAAATCCAAACAAGAGAGTACAAATGATAAAAGAGAGCAAACAAGAATGAAATCATAAAATAAAACTCTTCTATCAAAGTTGATTCATCTCCCTTGTTTCTCCTCCATCTTTCTCAATTTGCAAAGTTTTTCCCTCATATTTTGAAGTGCTTGAATACCTTCAAATGACAATGATATGATATCAAGAACTTTGGAGAAATGTGGTTGTTAAGGGAAAAATGGAAAAAGGATTCTTTTATAGACAAGAATTCGAACGGATGGACGAGATTGATCTTCTAGAAATATTCCAAGATCGACGGTGGAGGATTGACGCACCAAAAAGAGGTGGGCTAGGGACGGTTATTATGCCGATAGCTATGATGTTGACGGCTATGATAAAGACGACTATGATAAAGATGGCTATGATAAAGACAGATATGCTAATAGCTAATATTAATGAGCAAGTGAAGGGACAATAGATGAATTAAAAATTGAAAAAATAATTAATTCATGAGAAAGGAATATTTGGCCAAGTGGAGGATGAATAATTCATTCAAATTATTTATTTGAGGAAAAGGTAATGAGAATTTAATTAAAATAATTTACATAATTATTTTAATTAAATGAGAGGAAATATGAAAAGGGGGCATTAAATAATTAAATTGAGCTAATTATCTAATACAAGAAACACATGGAGGACAATTAAATAATTTTGACAATTATTTAAAAATGGAAAAATTAAAAAGGGGGGGTGAATAGTTAAATGATTAATAATAATTATGTAACCATAGATGAAGGATGACAAGCAAATAATTAAATAAATAGTAATTTATTTAATTAATGGGGAAAGGGGAATATTAGCAAAGCAATCAATTTAATTAATTAATCAAGGGAGAATAAAGGTTAGGAAGTGAATTAATTAAATAGTTAAGAATTATTTAATTAATAGAAGAATATGATCAAGAATAATCAAATAATTAAAATTATTTAATTATCAAAAGACGAAGACCAAAAAAAATGACGCTCGCAAGCTTAGGACATTTTTTAGTGTCTATATTTTTCCCCTCTTTGACAAAATGTAGTTCATCATGTTGTGTCAAATAAATTTAGTCAAAAGATGCCCCAGTGAAGGTGGGATAGACCTATGCCCCCGTGGAAAAAATTTCAAATTTTCAAAAGGAATTGAGAAATTATTCTAAAAGCCACTTTCATGCAACGGCAGGAGAATAATTTAGCTTGTGGGCCATCAAGATGATTTTGGATGGAGGATGTTAATATGAAGAAGATGGATGTTAGTGCAGATGGGGGATGGAAGATGGAGTGTTAGACAAGAAATGACAAGGATCCAACCTTCATGCTTTTATATTTACCATCATCGGGCATAAAAATTGACATAAATGGAGCACAAACACCATGCTATGACAGACCAAGGTGTGTACGGTGACCATTTATGAGAGACAAGTAGTCAAAAGGCGAATCCAAGAGACAATGAATGCCTCTACTCATACTAAGGACCCAGTTATCCTACTCTTTTTTCCAAGACAAACCATAGACAACAACCAAAGGAAAGAGGTCATGATCCATCATCGTTCCTCTAAATCCTTTAATAGGAAATTTTCGAGGTAACTAGTAACATGACCAAAAACCAATCAAAAATAGAAGACAAACTCTGACCAAAAAAGTGTTTTCCAAGGAGATAGTGTTTGCTAGGAATATTGATAAGGTTGCTCGATATGATAATATGACCGAATTTGATTGATAAATTGACAAGGATTGATTGATAAGCTGACAAAGGTTGACCATCTGATTTGATTGATTGTGTCTCATTTTAGGAAGGACACATCCTAATTAAGGAAAGATTAAGTGACCAAGATGACAAGATTGATTGTTTTTTTTATAAAGTGTGATTGATTTGATTGACTGATGTGATGACGTCTATTTTCAAGAAATACATATCCTATTTAAGGCAAGGAACACATCTGATAAAGTTGACTAATTGACCATTTGTTGATAAAGCACCTAGCTACAAGAAGGACACATCTTTCTTAAGGTGAATGACAAGATTGACCAAAGGTGAAGTCTAATCTCAGGAGAGACGTGTCCTGATAAAAGATAAGTGATAAGACCGAATGAGACAAATGACATAATGCCCCATTCCAATAATGACTAATAACTTTCTTGATTGATTGACAATAAGATGATTGATTTGTTGAAGATGAAAGATTCATTGGATATGTTTGCCTATTGATTCATGATTTGGTTTAGATGATGATTCCTTGTAGAAAAAACTAGACTTGACAAACATTAAAGGACTAACCCACGGCCTCGGGGGCTCATCGATTGATGGCCTTGCCTATGTTGTACATGCAAAGACCTTGTAGTTCGACATGACTTGACTTTGCATTTTAGTTGACAAAAGACTGAGTCATGATTTTATTTGGACAAACCTAAAGGACTGACCTAATGTCTCAGGGGCTCATTTAAGATGAGCCTTACCTATGTAGCAAACGCGCAGAGACAATGTAGTTCAACCACTCTAACACAAACTAATTTAGACTTGGACTCTAACTCTATTTTTGGAAGTTTTTGATGTTTTCTAATGTTTTTGGATTTTGATGGTTTTCTTTTTTTTTTGGATTTTGATGCTTTATGATTTTTCTAGATTTTGATGTTTTATGATTTTTTTGGATTTTGATGTTTTATGATTTTTTTGAATTTTGATGTTTTATGAGGTTGATACCATGTGTTATCTCCCATAAGGACGTAAGTCATGAAATTGCCCCCAGTTCAGGTATAGAACAAATTTATTATGCATGTGGGGATTGATGGATGCAAAGGATCGTCATGATAGTGAAGGACACTAAATGCCAATAGTTCTCAGGGCATGGGAAGGATGACAGAGCTTTAATATGGATGATATGGGTGAATGGACATGAGTGATGGATGGAAGACTAGGTAGAGTGATATTAAACAAAGGAGCATAGATTGACTACGCATCGTGTTTGTTTTCCAATTTTTCACCATGGTGCTTATCCAAAGCACCGCCGAAGTGGTTTTCACTTTTGGACAAATTATTTTTCTTTACTATTTTTTTTATGTTTTTCATTTTTTTTTATTTTTTTTTTGGTTTCACCAAGATACTTGTTTGCCAGGTTTTCATCAGGGTGACTTTTTGTTTTTTTTTTTTTGTATTTTTGACTTTTGAAGGGATACTCTGAGAATTAAGTGTAGTACTTGTGAAGGTGCATGTTGCTGAGAGGTTTGGACAATGGCCATCCTTTTAGAGTGGAGATTTGGTAAGCACCAGATCCATATGTTTTTGTGATGATATATGATCCCAACCAATTAGGTTCAAACTTTTTGGGCTTTTCTTGGTCTACTTGATTTTTTGGATTCTCTTTCAAGACTAAGTCACCAATATCAAAATTTCCAGGTCATAACTTCTTATTGTAGTTGTGTCAAAGGAAATTCTGATATGATTGCAAGTGTGTCAAAGCATTATGTCTCTTTTCATCGAGTAACTCTAGCTCATGTAGATGGAATAAATAGTATTCTTCTTGGTCAATCAATCCTTGTATAGAGACTCATAGGGAGGGTAACTTGACCTCAATAGGGAGTATTTATTCAAACCCAAAGACAAGGGAGTATGGAGTGGCTCTTGTAGGGTGTAAACACTGGTATGGTAGGCCCATAAAGTAGGATTGATTTGTAGGTGCCAGTCACGGCTAGAGTCATTGACAATCTTCTTTTAGGTTTTCAAAATAGCCTTATTAGATGCCTCAGCTTGGCCATTACCCTGGGGGTAATCTGGGTTGGAAAGGTGGTGTTGAATATGAAACTTCTCGCAAATCTCATGGACATCTTGGTTCTTAAAAGGGTTACCATTATGTGTAATGATAGACTATGGGATACCATAGTGGCATATGATGTAATTTATGATGAATTTGGCTATCTTCTTTCCAATAATGTAGGTCATTTAGATGACTTCAATATATTTCATAAATTATTCAGTGGAAACAAGGATGAACTTGTGTCCATTGATAGATGTGGGACGGATCTTTCCTATGAGTTTGAGTCCCCATTGAGAAAATGGCGATGGCAATGCAAGTGGTTGCAACTCCTGAGGTGGTGCATGTATAAGATCTCCATGATTCTGACATTGGTGATGTTTCTTCACGAAGTGATAGGAATCATGTTCCATTATAGGCCAATAATATCCCATCCTCATGAGATTTTTGGCTAAGGTAGGACTAGAAAAGTAAGCTCCACATATATTGTGATGTACCTCTTATAAGGTTTTTTGTGCTTCATTTGAGTCGAGACATTGAAGGAGCGTGGTATCTAGGCTGCGACAATAAAGGGTGTCTCCAATGATGGCATATTCAAAGGCTTATCAAATAAAGGTTTTACACTAGTTGGAGGACAGGTCGAGAGGGATAATATGGTCATGTAAGTAAGCATAGATGTCTTTATACCACGAAGATTCGAGACTAGCAAGTTCACACACATTTTTGGTTTTAGGGACATCAAACACGAGGACCAATAATCGTTCTACCAAGAACTCATAGTGTGATGCATTGTTAGGAATATCCAAGAGAGATCCAAGTGTGGCCATTACATTAGCTACTTTGTTGTAGATTCTCAGTATTTTCTCAAAGGTGATGGCATCAAAGTATAATCTAAAAATATCCACCATGCGCTTGTAGGGCATCGATTTTTCATCTCTGGTATCATAATCATCATTGGATTTCTTAATCACTAACTGAGAATCACTGTAGACTTGAAGATCCTTGATTTTTTATTTTATTGCTATTTGGAGTCCTGTCAATAATGCTACGTACTCTACTATTTTATTAGTGCACATAAATACTATTCAAAATGACTTGGGAATGGAATCTCCTTGAGGTGTGATGAATAAAATTTTGGCTCCTCAACCATGACTTGTGTAAGACCCATCAAAGTACAGTTTCCATGTTATTTGTGTGTCTATGGAAAAGATTGAATCATCCAGAAAATCAGATATAAAAGGATGATCTTTCATTACTAGTGTATCTGCAAGTTAATCAACTATCACTTATCCTTTTATTGCTTTTCAGTCAACATACTCAATGTCATATTCACTTAAGATCATAACACTGTTAGCTAGTCTTCCTGTAAAAGTTTCCTTGTTGAGAAGACATTTCAGAGGATCAATTTTCTCAACTTCTATGTTGCAAATACCACTTCTATACATGCGTATTCAATAGGGCTAGTTCAACTTGTATCCAACCAAGGTGTAGTTGATAAATAAATTGCTCATTATTTTCCATCATTGTCATTTTTTGCTAACAATGCCCCAGGTATTGATGTAGTTGTTGTCACATATAATATCAAATTTCGTCCATCAATCAAAGGCATAAGAACTGGTGGATTCAATAGATAATTCTTGATCTGATTTAATGCTTCTTGGCACTTCTCTATCCAATTGAAGGGAATTCCTTTTTGCAACAAATATTGAAATGAACGAATCTTGTTTTCAAGCTAAGAAATGAACCTATGAATTGATTGCAATCTTCCTTGTAATGTCCTTATCTGAAAAATTTTGGCTGGAAGTGGCATGCCCAAGATAGCTTTTACTTTGACAAGATCAACTTCTATCCCTCTATGAGAGATAATGTATCCTAAAAGTTTTCCTGATTGGACCTCGAAAACACATTTCTTTGGATTTAACATGAGTTGATATTTTTCAAGTCATGTGAAAATCTTGTCTAGGATTGCTAGGTAAACACATCGTTCTAGAGATTTTGAGATTTCATCAACATAATCCTCCATAAGTGTGTGCATATAATCATGAAAAATGGTAGTCATGGTTCTATGTATCTAGCTCTAGCATTCTCAAGTCCAAATGGAATGAAATTACAATAGAAAGTTCCCCAAGCGCATGTGAAGGTTGTCGTTGGTTGATCTTCAAGAGAAATTATTATCTAGTTATAACCTGAGAATCTACCCATAAGTGATAGCATTTCATATCCAGCAATAAGGTCTACTATGATGCCAATATTTGGTAACGGGAAATCATCTTTAGGAAAATCTTTGTTGAGATCTCTGAAATTTGTGCACACTTTGATTTGACCATTTGGCTTGCTGATAGGACCAAGGTTTTATATCCAATCTATATAATCAATAGAACATATAAATCTGAAATCCAAGAGTTTCCTCAACTCCACCTTGACTAGGAGTGCAATCTGTGGATGCATTTTCCTTAGCTTCTATTTGTATGGTTTGGCATTTGGTTACAATGGTAAGTGATGTAGAACCAATTCAAGATCCAATCTAGGAATATCCACATATGACCAAGCAAAATTAACTTGTCTTTCTAAAAATAATGTTGTGAACTCAAACTTTTCCTTGGTGGTCAAAGATGATGCCAATTGTATGATTCTAGAATTATCTTGTGTCCCAATGTTCACTTCTTTTGTTTCTTCTATAAGAAATGGTGATCTTTCTTAGTCTATAGGGATACTATCTAGTCCTTCATCCTCAAGAGCCTCAAAGAGGTTTTCACCTTTGAATATGTCCTTTATTTTTACTTTCTCATGGTCAGCAGGCACCTTTCAGTTTTCACCTAAAGACCTATTATTTTCATTTTTACCTTTTTCATTTTCACTTTACAACTAAAGGATAGGATGACCTCACCAAAGTATGTTGCATAATCAATTTCTATGGAAAATCCAACCTTATGATCCCAATTTGGTATTCCTTCATGAAGTCCTATGAACTCAGCAATTGCTTCATCATTCTCGAATGTGTCAAAACTTGGCGGTTCCTGTTGGTCCCAATCTATGAGTTGAGGGTAGACAATGTGTAATTCATCATTATTATTGTCAAGGTTCATGGTGTAGGTAGACAGGGTAAAGATGGAATTTGAGTCATCAAGCTCCCAAGAGGCAACATCAATGGTTTCCCAAAAGTCTTTGATCCACTCTTCTCTATTCAAAGGGACTTTTGGATGGGGACTTGGCAAGTTTTGTGGGGAACCAATTGTAAGCATTTGATTAAAGGTTTCTTCAAAGGAAGGATCATCAAAATTTCTGAAAAAATAATCAAGATCCATGAAGGTAGTGGAGGATAGGGAATCCCATTCATATTCATTGGAATCGACATCAAAGTCCCAAGATTCCTCAGATGTCTCGATCTTGTTTGAAGAATTAACGTCCTCACTTGAAGCTAACCCAATACCTCAGATAATAATTGTTACTTGTACAAACCCCAACCCTTGGTGTTTTAGTAGTTTAGGAGGTTGTAAGGGTTTTATAATTCTTTATTTGTTTAGGCCAAGGCCACTGCATCCACCATATCCTTATCGTTTCATTATGTGGAACCCTTTTGGATACTATTCTACTAGAAATTTCATAGATTCAATAACCTCATCTTCTTTGTACAACCATGTGAGAATGTTGTCATCCAAAGATTCTTTGGCTAGCTCCCGCCATTTATTGAAGGTGGTAGGAGGATTACAAATGATGACTTTAGGCTGCACGAGATATGGTTTTCCATAAAATTTCACTGATTTAGGTAACTTTCCAATGAAAAAGATACTCTTCATGTTGTATTTTTGCATCCTTTCTCTTGAAGCTAGATTTTGGGTGTGGAAGGTGTGGTAAATGGGGTGGATGATTTGACAAGTGTGGATGGATCAATGTAGCTAGATGGAGTGGTGGATGAAGTGGAAGATGAGGCCTCTTGATTGATGGGAACTTGACATTCAACAAATCCTTTTAGGTTTGTGCAATATTGAAAAGGATTAGGGTCTTCTGGAATGGTAATTTCAGTGCTACTATATGGGAATTTGAGGCATTGGTGGTAGGTGGATGGGATAGCCCTCATGGCATAAATCTATGGGTGGCCAAGGAGAATATTATAGTGCAAATCCATATCCAATAAATGAAATATTGTGTTATGTATGGTTAGGCCAACTCTTATAGGAAGTGAAATTACACCTTTAGATGAATGCTCAACATCATCATAATCTTTGATAGTAATTTTCTTGGTTTAGTCTATAAAATTATCAAAGTATCCCAATTCTTTCACCAATTTTAGTGAGAAAATGTTTGGACCTACTCCATTATCTACTAAGACTCATTTGATCTTATTTTTATGAATGCATACTTCAAGGTATAGGGCATCATTATAATTGGACTTGTGGGAAAAAAAGTCTTTTTCGAAGAATGTGACATGGTGTGGCATAGCTAAGTATCCAACCATGGCTTGAGATTCATTGGCATATAGGTTTGTAGGTACAGATGCTTCTTTCCATGCTTTTTCAAGGATATCTCTATGTCGTGGTGATATGTGAAGGAGCTCCAAAATGGAAATTTGTGTAGGAGTTTTTCCTAGCTGGTCTAGGAGATTGTATTGGCCTTTTGGTTGCAAATTGGAAGGAGGTCCTGGAATAGTTATCTTGGTTCTGGGAGTGGTAACAACACATTCTGAACTTGGCTTGTTTATGGTAATAATGGTAATGCGATCATCAAAGGGCCATATGTTAAGGATAATAGTGATGTAATCATGTTTGACGACCGCATAATTGGCTTTATTGTCATTCCTTGAACTAGAGGCTTTTCCTTTGTCATGGTCTTGTAAGGGATTTTTGAATATGGTATGGTGAGTTTTTTTTTTTTCATGTGAATCTCCTATTTATATGGTTCCATTCTCAACAAGTTCTTGAATGATAGTCTAGAGTGTCCAACATCTAGCTATTTTGTGTCCTTTTCTATGGTGGTATTCACAGTATTCGTCTTCTTTCCACTAATCTGGTTTGATTAATGATGGTTCATAATTTTTGATGTTTGGTAGTGTGATGAAATTGGATTGAAAAAAAAAAAATCAAGACTCATTCGATGGGTTCACCCAATTAGGTGTATGTTCTCTTAGCGCGAGGAGGACCTCTACATTGTTGATTGTTTTAGCTGACATTCAATGTTTGGTTTTGACCTTGTGCTTGGGTTTTTGATGTGTTTAGTGTATTTGATGTGAAGGGGCCTTTGAGATGAATGGTTGGACCTTTAGTTATCATTTTGGCATCAAAGAATCCATCGTTTGTGGCATTCTTGTTTCGAGACCAATATTTGTTTTTGTTGTTATTGGGCTTTGAATTTTCTTTGTTTATTTTGACTAGTCCTTTTGTGACAAGACCTTTTTCAATAAGGACACCTTTCTAAAGGATTTAATTAAAAGTTGTGCAATATTAGAATTGTAGACTACTCATCATTTCTTTGTCAATGTTCTCAACAAACATGGTGACCAATTATTTCTCAATAATGTGACAAGGGAACTTGCCAACCAAACCTCTCCATCTCTGGTAAAACAAGGTAAGTGACTCCCCTTCTTATTGTTTGGTTGTGCTTAATTTTGTAAGGGTGACATCATTTTTAATGTTTAAGGAAAAATGATTAATGAATTTATCAGCCAATTCACCCCATGTTCTAATCCCTACAGCGAGATGTGCAAAGCAATCTAGAGTTAGCCCTATGAGGCTTCATGGGAAAAATCTCATCAAATAGGTAGGATCATATGAGACTTCCATACATTATCATGTGTTAAATTCCTGAATGTGATCTATTGGATCCCATGTCCCCTAATAATTAGAAAAAGGTGGTGTCATAAAATGTGGGGGAAAGGTTTGCATGTATAGATTTCTATGAAATGGAAAGGGGAACAATTCCTCTATGGAATAAGTCTTTGTATTGGTCCCCAATTGTATATTTGTCATTTTTGTTGGAGGGCTTGTATTTTTTGCATCAAAGTATCTGCAAGAGATGTTGTTACATTGGTTTGATTTTGTGTCATGGTGTTGGTGTTGAGGTCAACTGTCAAATTTCAATTGGAATTGGTATTTTGTGGTGTGGGACCTTGGTTACCATATTGACGTTTATTGGTCGAAGTGAAATCAGCGTTAAGATTTGTCCCAAATGTCATGCTTGTGTTTGGTATAGTATTTTGGAATAGAGGTGTAAACCCTTGATTTGTTCCTTGAATTTGAAAATTTGGTCCTTGATTTGTATTTTGGAAGGATGGTGTAGGTCCTTGATTTTCATTTTGGAATGATGGTTAGGACCTTGATTAGCATTTTGAAATGATGGGGTAGGTCCTTGATTGGTGTTTTGATTTAGGATTCTTTGTGGGATAATGTGAACCTTCCTTGATTTATTTGGTAGGTTTTGATTTGAAGAGGGTGTGCTTTGAAATTGGAATGAAGGATCTTGGTTTGTGTTTTGAAGTGTAGGTATAGAACCTTGGTTTTCATTTTGAAATAAAGGAGTGGGATCTTGATTTTTGTTTTGAAAAAGGGGATTTGTGAAGGTCTTGCCCATGGAATTTGATGAGCTTCCAATTGTGAAATTTTTTCCTTTTCTAGTTGTATGGGTCACTTTGTTTCCCAATGTAGAGATGCTAGGGATGTGTGTGGTAGTGGTTTCCATGTGTCTTGTTGTTCCAAGTGGTATGGTTGATTTTTTTTGTGAAGAGGGAATCCCTAATGCAAATGGGTTTTGTGTATCTTCTTCCATAATGGTTGAGACATCAAATCCATGAGGGAGTTTGGCTCCCTTTTTGGCTAGTGCATAGAAAAGTATACTAGTATTTACACCAACAAGTTGATTAACCATGCTTAAAATTCTTGGGTCTTGGTAAGATCTTTCAATTTCTTCGAGGGTCATTTTCTTGTTGAATTATTATAGACTTAGGTTGTCCAATGTAAAGTATTTGTGTGGTGTCTCTCTTTAAGGTGTGGATTGATTTGAATTTTTACCAAGGGTAGTGTCATGGAAGGGGTCACTTAAGAAATCCATGTCCTTTCTTTTGGTTCATGACCTTGTTTCAACCATGTGATACTTGCAAGGTGGAAGATAATGCAAGGTGATAATGAGGCTAAACTATGTTTTTGGATTTTTTTGTTATAAGGATGCAATGTGATTATGCAATGATATGAAACTAATGGATGCTAAGGATACCACAGTTTTATTAAATAATGATTAAGGATGATGATAAGGTGACTAAATGATGTCAAATTAATGATCAAAGGTGTCAAACTAAGGTAATGATGCAACTAAGGTTAAGATGAAATTAAGCTATGTTTTTTTGGGGGGGGATAAAGGTGCAAAATGAAGGTGCAATCTAAATGCAAGACTAATGATTGATAAGATGATAATTAAAACTAAGGTCAAATGGCATGATATGTATCTAAATGAGGTTATGGTAATGCTAAGGATATGAAATCTAAAATTAGAGACAAAGGATAGCAACCGAGCTAATGTAAGTCCAAGATAACAAACCCAAAAGTCATTAACCTTTGTGATAATCAAGAGGATAATTTTTTCAAGGTTGAGTCAAGGTTAGGAAACAAGCTTAAGACTCAAATTTTGACAAAGGTGATAATGATAAAGGTAAATAAAGTGAAGGATCAAGGTCAATGAAAAAATGGATAAGCATCCAAGCACTATCCAAAAGCTTAATAGTCTTTCTAGGTCTAAAATTTGAAAGGTATATGCAACCCAAGATCTAAGATTAATTATGCAAAGGTAAGGATGCAACCTAAAGCATGATGGAATCCTAAATGGAAATGATAGAATGGAATGGTAAAAGGCTTGCAAGTCTCTAGTTTAATAGTAAGAGCCATTGTGAAAATGATCTAATTGAATTTGAACAAGGATTTTGGAAGTTTCTTATTATTGGGTAGTTGCGGCATTGTTTTTTGTAAATACAGTTCAAAAAGATAGTTGTGATTTTCTAGTTATCAAATGCAGTTCATAATATCAATTGTGGGTCTATTTTCTTCAAATTCGGTTTAGGAAGAAATAAATTCAATTGAATAACTTGATATTCCCTCGCTAAGCTTCACATGCTCTTTTATAATGGCTTGAAATCAAAATTGAGATTTGTCAAGACCATCAAAATAAGGATGTTGCATTTATTTTTTGGCTGAGATTCTCTTTGATGGCTCATAAATCAACATTTTTTGCAATGAGAGATCAACCAATTTTTTTTAGTTTACTTACAAATATTTACAATTTTCCAGTGGTCAATTGCAATGCAAAATATCAGTTGCGGGTCAATTTTTATCAATTATAGTTCTAGAATATTGATTTTTTAGTTTTGATGGTTTTGACCTAGTTTTGAATGAGTTTTGACTAGTTTTGATGAGATTTGATTGGAAAACACAGAATATAGTCACAAGTCATTTTTTTTGTATTTTTTCTAAATATGTAAGATGTTTAAATGTGTAAAGGACACTTGTAAACACACTTCACAACCTATGGCTTCTCAAGAGATAACACCACTAGATCCCCACTTAGATTTCTCCAACCACTTAAACAAGGAGGAAAAATAGAGACTTGGTAGCGCTAGCTTCCCTCCATGGCACTCACTTCTTGGGATCACCAAGTGTCAATTCCCCAAAGAGGAATTTTTGACTCTACACATGCTTAGTGAATACATGGGGCACCTTTAGAATGACTATTCCAGCACTAGCAAGTGAAAGGAATTTTGGCCACTATAACAAAGGTTCTTAGTGAACACTTGAGGACATAGCTCCATGCAAGCATCCGACAAGCCACTTAATGCTTTAATCACTCTACTAGGGGCTCTTATATGTTTTACAGTAGGTACCCTTTTTTGAGTGACATTGTACGACAAGGGAAAAGACCACCGTGAGGACTTGATGGTTTAGTCTTATCCTTTTATATACCAGCCCGACTGAAAAACTAGTTGGATTCATTCCCTATTTCAAGGAAAGACCCTCTAAAGATTAAAAAAGGAAGACAATTATGTTATTTTTTACCACCCAAGATTGCACGAAGTGCAAGGGGAGATCATACACACTACCTTTGCTTCATACTTGCATGGGGTTCATTTTAAGCCCAAAATTCAAATGTATGGTGTGATTGTATAAATTCCAAAGAGGTACTTTTTATCACTCAAGATCATCAAACAACATGAGAGTAGAGCATATGCTTTTCAAACCACAAAACATGAAAAATACTTGTAAATTTTAAATTCTTTTCCTATGATTGAAGACACTTGGATTCATTTTATGCCCATGACGTGTAATGCATGTTCATTTTAATACCCATGAGTGTAAAATATAGTTTTTGGTTATTTTCAAATCCTTATGAGTGAAATATGATAGTTCATTTTAACCTTATGAACCTAATGCAAGTTGTAGTTGTAAATTTTAGGCCCAATGAGTGATTCATGTAGATTTATTGTTCATTTTAAGCACCATAAATGTGGAAGATGCAATTTGTTGTAAATTTTAAAACCAATGAATGGAATGCAATTTTAGCTCTTCAAAAAGTGTGTTGAAAAACACACAAAATATTTCTTATCCAAAAATAAGCCAAAAACATTGCAAAACCACAAGTTAGATCTCCTTGATGAAAGCCACATGCTGAAAACAAAACATCAGTAAACCAAAAAAAAACTTGAATGACAAAAAAAAACTAAAATAGTGATAAATTTCTCAAAAATAAATAAAATTTTAAACCATAAAAATCTATGAAAAACTAAGACATAGACCTTCAAAACCCAGAAAGAGTTTGGCAAAATCTTGCACAACAAAACTTTTATAAACAAAAGAAAACTCGAGTCTTAACAATTAAATTTTAAAATGTTGTGAGCACTAAAATGGTCATATCTTTCTCAAAACATATTGAAATTTAAAATGGTTTGAATTTTAAGAAATCTAAGAGAAAGACCTACAAAACCCAGATAATTGCTTTTAAGATTATATGCACCCATTTTTCTGTGCTCAAAAGAAGATGATAGAATTTTGTGCAAATTCTTGGCTGTAACCTGCAAAACAACAAAAGAAAACAAAAACCAAATGAATTTCACTGATTTTTTTTAAGATTCACATCGAGTCCACCAAATGTAAGATTAAAAAAATTTAAATAGCTAAGATCAAGTAGCAACCACTCTACAAAAGATCTAAGCCCAGATTTCAAATCCAAACAAGAGAGCATAAATGATAAAAGAGAAAAACAAGAATGAAAGCATAAAATAAAACTCCCCTATCAAAGTCGATTCATCTCCCTTTCTTCTCCTCCATTCTTTCTCAAGTTACAAATCTTTGCCCTTAGCTTTTGAAGTGCTTGAATACCTACAAATGACAATGATATGATAGTAAGAACTTTGGAGAAATACGGTTGATCAAGCAAAAAAGGAGGAGAAAGGCTTCTTTTATAGACAACCATTTGAACGGATGGATGAGATTGATCTTCTAGAATGATTCCAAGATTGATGGTGGGGGATTGATGCACCAAAAAGAGGTAGGCTAGGGATGGCTATGACACCTATGGCTATGACGTTGACGATAATGACAAAGACGACTATGATGCTAATGGCTAAGATTAATGAGCAAGTGGAGGGATAGTGGATAAATTAAAAATAAAAAATAAAAAAAATCATGAGAAAGTAATATTTGGCCAAGTGGAGGATGAATAATTCATTCAAATGATTTATTTGAGGGAAAGGGAAATGAGCATTTGATTAAAAATATTGCATAATTATTTTAATTAAGTGAGAGGAAATATGAAAAGGGGCATTAAATAATTAAATTGAGTTAATTATTTAATACAAGAGACACATGGAGGACAATTAAATAATTTTGAAAATTATTTAAAAATGGAAGAGTTAAAAAGGGGGGTGAATAGTTAAATAATTAATAATAATTATGTAACCCTAGATGAAAGATGACAAGAAAATAATTAAATAAATAGTAATTTATATAAGTATTGAGGAAAGGGTAATAATTGCAACACAATTAATTTATTTAACTGATTAAGGGATAATAAAGGTTAGGAAGTGAATTAATTAAATAGTTAATCATTATTTAATTAATAGAGGAATATGATCAAGAATAATCAAATAATTAAAATTATTTAATTATTGAAAGACGAAGACCAAGAAAAATGACACTCGTAGGCTTAGGACATTTTTTAGTGTCTACAATCCTCATGATTTATTTGATTGGAATCTAAATTTGCTTTAGCCATTAACCTAGCCAACCCTTGACCTCTAACCAATTTGGTGATCTGGATATCAATATTAAATTATTTTATGTTTATCCATTTGTATCTCCTAGCCATGGCTTCTTGTTGGGTGAAGATATCCTTAATAGCTACACTAGGAACATATGCCACAACTATAGCTCCAACAAGATATGTTATGAAATTATTTAAAAATTTAACCACTACATATTCTTGTTTCTCAATCAAGTCATATTTCAATTTTGTAGCTTGAAGAGACTTGATAAAAAATGTGATGAGTTGTTCAAAACCCTCTTGATTCTTTTGCAACAAAATTGCAAAAATAGTGTGAAATGATGCAAATGAGAAGATTTGTAGTGGCTTGGAAAAATCAGGGGTCCTTAGAACTAGGGCCTCCTTAATTTCCTACTTAATTGTTTGAAAAGCATTACTTCGTTCTTCAGTCCACTTCACCTTTTCACCCTTTTTCAACATCTTAGATATAGGACGGGTGATCTCTACAAAATTTATAACAAACCTCCTGAGAAAGTTAATTTGGCTAAAGAATGATTGAATGCGCTTCACATTATTTTGGTGGGGAATTTTTTCTATGGTAGCTACCATTTCAAGGTTAATTATCACTCCTTCTTTTGACACAATGTCTCCCAATAATTTACCTTCAGTGACCCCAAAGGCATATTTCTTTGGGTTCAATGAGATTCCATATTCTAGGGCCCAGATGAAACTTTTTACCAAGTGCACTCAGTGATCTTCCTATTTCTTGGAGTAAGCAATTAAGTCATCCTGGTAGATTTCCAAAATTAAATCAATGAAGCTAGAAAAGGCTACATCCATAGCCCTCTGAAAGGTAGCACCTACATTATTCAAGACAAATAGCATTCTGACATAGACATAAGTGCCCCATGGAGTGGTAAATGAAGTCTTGTACTACTTAGATTCCTTTTCTTTAACTTGGTTTTGAAAAACCATCCAACATAGATAATAACTCATAGCCAATCACCTTCTGCAACATGGCTTCTGTGTTAGGCAGTGGATAGTTGTCCTTCAATAATGATATGTTCAATTTTCTAAAATCCACATATAACCTTATATCACCATTCTTTTCCCTGACTGGCACTAAATTAGACACCTAGGATGAGTTCCTAACAGGCTTAATAATGCCAGCATCCCTTAGCCTCACTAGCTCTTCTTTAATTTTTTGTGCTAAGGTGGGATTGATAGGTCTTTGATTTTGTTTGAAAGGTTTTGCATCAGTATTTAGATGAATTTTATGTTGAAATAATTCCTCTCTATACACATTAAGGTAATCATAAGACCAAGCAAAGACATGTCTATATTTTCTTAGAAAAAAAATCAACATTGCTTTGATCTTGGGCTTCATCTTCTTGCCCACATAAAACTTTTTAGGCACATTCTCAGTCCCTAAGTTTACTTCTTCCAAATATCTTGGATGGGTGGCATTTGTCTTGGCATTATTAGCATTAGATGTAGATTGTTGGCATTGTATTTGTTGATTGGCATTGGATTGCAATTGATGTTAACCCCATGGTATAATGTCCACTCATAATAGCTGTAGGAAGAATGTGATTGTAGCTACAAGAAGTATGTGTTGCAGGAGGAACACAGATGTAGTTGCAGGAAGTATGCGTTGTAGAAGGAACGTAGATGCAGCTATAGGAAGTATGTGTTCCAGGAAGAATGCACTGTAGGAGATATGCAGATGCAGCTGCAAGAAAGTATGAAGTTTTCCACTGCAACAGTGTGCATATTTTAATATGTAAAAATACAACTATGCAAAATGTCAAACGATGGTCAATATTTAATAAATACAAAAAGTAAAAAGACAACTTTACAAGTGGGCCAATGAGAGAACATTGATTTGACAAAACATGTGGCAAACAATGTGGATTAATGATGTCTTAGTAATGATCTGGAGATTTGGCTAAGTAATGCATTGTTTATCTTGCTAGGGTTTTTGGACACATAGAGTTCTATTTTTTACATGCCTGAAGGAGATTGATTTTGCGCGGCTAAAGGAGATTGGATAAATATGGCTACAGAAGATTGGATTTGCTTCTGACATTATTCAGAAGGTATGACAGAGGATAACGTCCAGATATGACAACAAGAAGGTTATTTTTATCTTTAGCATAAGGTATGGTGGTTTCAACCCTAAGTCAGTTCTTCCATTCAAAGTGGTTCTCCATGATCGATGCATATCATATTTTATATTTGTTAAAGTGCAGCAAGCATCAAACTTTATAATCTTCCTTCCTCCATGTTTTAGTTGCATTGGTGGTTCTCCATGATTCAACCCAAATTATATCTAAGTGTCTCTTTTCTTAGCAGAAAAGTTTTCTGAAGCAATGTTGAATGAAAATATTTTTAGAATCTCTCATCTATTTTTTTTCTTACCTCTTGATGAGTTTGTTCGGTTGTTGGCTATGCCCTATATTTCTTGTTTATTATTGAAATCAGATTTGCAAGATGCAAATATTCTAGGTAGATCGAAGCTACATGAATCTCATTGTTGTTGTGATTAAAAAATAAGGAAGAGGCATTATTTTTTTTAATCAATGGAAGCAAGTTTAAATAGATGTAGCAACATCAGATCTTCTAGTCTCTCAAGAAGAGCATTAAAATCTATCAGATGGGATTATAGAAGGAAGATGAGATATCTTCAATTAAAAATCTATTGCTACAGGGATGTCATAAAGTTATAGACAGAAAGATTGTAGAAATATTTTTTTGAAGGTTAGGGTTTTAAAATCTGTTTTATTCTAACTATTGTAATATATATCCAAGATTGTTATTCATTGAATATTAGATGAGAGAGAGTGTGTGCAAAATTTCATAACCTTCAGAGCAAAGAGTTTGATAGAGGAGGTACGAGTGTGGAGCAGAGAGTAGATGACTCTGTAAAAATAGAGTATCCATTTCTGAGTATTGAAAGTTCTATTTTCTACAGAAGTGTGTGAAGGCATGTTTAAGTTTTGCAAAGACTTGGTGTGTGGATATAGATTATAGTGTCCTACAAAGTAAGTGAAAGAATACTTGTAGAGGTAGTGGATGATTGAAGACCAGAAGCTATTTGAGGACAAAAAGTTAACAAAAGACTTTCAAGTATAGGAATTTGTTTCAGTTACAAAACTTCATTTGTAACATGATACTGAATTTGTAATAAAAAATATCTCATTGTATAATCATCTGAGCGGGTGCTCAGATCAAGGGTAGAAGCTCCTTTGATTTGGTGCTAACAAATCTTGAATTGGTGTTCCTTTTTTGGGTTTGTGCCCATACATTGTAATATAAAGCATTTTTACTGTGAGGCTGGATTAGAGTAGTAGCCTCTAGCAGCTATTCTCACTAAGGTTTTTTCCCATCTTGGGTTTTTCCTCATACATCTTGTGTTTTGGGATGATTTTATGTGTTTGGATTAGTTTCCTTTCTTATGCTCTTAGTTCATGATTTTTGCATTTGTTGTCATAGTGCATTTGAAGTTAAAATTTCTTGTCCATTGATTCACCCCCCCTCTCAGTGGCCATTGTGTTCCTTCAATTGGTATTAGAGCGTTAGGTTCCTTGTTAGAAATATTTCTCCATATTGGGTAGATTCTAATTTGTGAACACAATGTCTAAGCATGAATCCTCTTCTGTGAAAGTACCTATGTTTGATGGCACTAACTATGCCTTCTGGAGTAGAAGAATGGAAACCTACTTGTCCTCCTTAGGTTGTGATGTGTGGATGAGGTCCAAAAATGGTTATACTATTCCCCAAACTCCTCCAACTGACCCTGATGCTAAGAAAAAATATGAGTACAATGTCAAGGCCAAGCATGCTATTCTTAGTGGATTGTTTGATATTGAGTTTGTCAAAGTTATGCACTACCAATCTGCAAACCAAACTTGGGATAAGCTACAAAATATTTATGAAGGTGATGAGAGTGTGAAGGAAGCCAAGCTACAAAATCTCATAACTCTTTTTGAAGGATTGAAAATGAGGGAAGATGAGAAAATTGTTGATTACCTTCTAAGAGTTAACGAGATTTTTAATGTTGTAAGAGGACTTGGAGAAGAAATTGACAATAATGTGATTGTTCAGAAAGTTCTAAGGTCACTAACATCAAGATATGACAGTAAAGTTTCTTCCATAGAAGAAGCAAAGGATTTGAAGACCTTCTCCATGGATGAATTATTTGGTTCATTATCTGCCTATGAAATGAGGTCTATGAGTGTTGAACCTTGTAAGAGAGAGGCTACCTTCAACCTAGTGAAGAAAGGAAAAGATGTTGCTGCAAATGTTGATCAAGAAGAACCTGACAATGTTGAAGAAAACTTTGTCAAGAAGTTGAAGAAAGGATCGAGAAAGTATATAGACAAGCTACCCTTCAAGTGTTTTAATTGTGGAAATATTAGAAATTTTTCTTCTAAGTGTCCTTATGGGAAGAAGGAAGAAAATATGGAAGAAACTAATAATTTCAGACCTAAGAATTTTTATAAAGCCAAGAAGAAAAACTTTAAGAAGAGAAGTCTTCTCACTCTTGAAAGTGAAGCATAAGATGATGAAAGTGATTCAACTGAAGACTCTAGAGAAGATGAGAAAGAGGTTAATCTCTTCACGGATCAATAAGTTTTAAATGAAAAGAAGACTTTGAAGATTGAAAATAATGCTCAAGTTGAAAACTCAAAGATAGTTGATAGTGATGAGGAAGAAGAGGTTAATCTTGAAGGAGAGTTGATTTATGCTCTTAGTGAATTAAACAAGTTGAAGAAAGAGTATTCTAAACTCAAGAACAATGGGTTTTTGCAGGATCATGATGGGCCAAAAAGTGGCAATGTGAAAAAATTTGTCTTTTGATTCGACGCAAAAACGTGAAAAATCTCGAGTTGACTTTTTTCTAGCTTGGGTGTCAGTACATTGCTCCAAAGCAATGCCCAAGAAAAGAAGTACAAATCAGATATCCGATCCAAATCGGGTATCCGATTTGAATCAACTATAAATACAGTGATGTTTTAAAATCATTTATCATTTTAAACAGCTGAGGGTGCACAGTGAAAGTGACTTTTGGATATTAGATATCTGATTTGAGTAGACATTTGATTTCGAAGGTAAGTTAATGGTATTTTTTTTCTTTTAATCAAATTTTCTATTAGATGTGTATAATTTTAAGTAGTTTTTTTATGGATTTTTATTGAAAAGTAGGGTTTTTTATCGATTTTTAACTAAAACTAGAGTTTACAATGGATTTTTATTAAAAATAAATAAAAATTATGGATTTTGATTAAAAACTAGTGTTGTTTATGTATTTTTATTAAAAACTAAAGTTTGTTATGGATTTTTCTTAAAAACTAGGGCTTTTTTTTTATATTAAAAACTAGGGGTTTTTACAATAATTTCATTTATGTTGTGTAATTTCAATTAGATTAATTTATTTTGAACTTTAATCAAGTATTATGGCTGAGAATGAAAATGCACAAATGCCAAATGCTCCACCACCTCCGTAGCCATCAATTGAAGACTTAATTGGTGAAAAATTGGAACAATTGAGGGGTATTTGTGATGTTTATAAGACAATCCCTCGATTCTCCAAGATGACAAACACATTGAAGGAAACAATTAAAAATATAGAAACCCTCTCCACCCAACATAATATCTTTCATTCATGGCAAGAAGACATGAGGGAATATTTCTCATGTAGATTGTCTTCTGATGATGTGAAAGGTCTCCAAATAACAAAATCCCAAATAGCCTCTTTATTCGTTAACCCCTGCTTTGCCAGTTAATGTTAATAAACCAAAAATTTCTATAAAATGGTGCAAAAATAGGGACATTGTAGATAAATTTTTGGATCGTTGGTGTATGGTTATTGAAAAACCATCGAACGACAATTGTGATATACCATTTTAATTTATTAAAAAATCATACGCAAAGTTTGTGTTAGGGCATCATGTCAATTACTTTGAAACTAAACCTTTCTAGGGCATCGGTGGAGGTATGCCCCAAGATAGACCAGGGGCAGTTAGAGTAGTCCCGTGCCCATATGATCCCCCTCCTCCCCTTCCTCTGCCACCTTCAGTATATCATCCATATATTAACCAGGATGTAGCCACAAAGACTATTCAAGCTATTCACTCTTTGAGTGGTCATTTGGTTTGACATGCTTCTTTAGTAGCTCAGACACATTTTGGTGATGTTGGAAATGGATCAAATGTTGCTACATGATCCTCCTCAGGTCCACATATTTTTGGGCCACATACTTGCACTATGTGCCACTATATATGCTTGGGTCATCTTGTACAACCCACTGAGCATCCCTTGGACATTTTTTATTATGACCTCCATGATGTGGACATTATAGATCAGACATAGGGGAGTGGAGTGCACCCTATAGAGTCCTCTCCTACTAGAGAGGGGGGCATTGGAATATTGACACAGGTAAGATTTAAGTTTTAAATTTAAACCTTGCATTTGTTTTTAAAAGAATATTAACAAGAGATAGTATCAAGTACTAATATTTATTTACATGGTCTATTTAACAATTGATGTCTAAGGAGGAGCTCACATACGTGACTAATAGCACCCTTAGGGCCATTTCATTTGGCCTCAACATGCACATAGTATATATTTTCACACTCACTCGTTTACATTTTTTTATTAAATACTTGCTTGTCATTTGAATTGCCATTAATGAAATTATATAATAACTTATATATTTATCTTATTTTCCTCTTGTAGGAAATACTTAGTGTGAATGAGGTGTAGCCTTGTCTAGACTATGGAGGCACAAAGTTAGATAAGGGGAAGATAATTGAACTCAAATTGGATTGAATTAATATTTTTAAGATCTTATATTGATTATACATACATTGACATAGATTGGTAGTTTCATAAATACTTGTCATTTTTATGTATAGGCGATTATGAGCTATACATCGTTTTGACAAGTGTCACAATGCCTGAAGGGGTAGGTATTGGAACACCTCAAGGAGTAGGTGTTGAAACACCTCAAGGAGGAGGTGTCCAAACACTTGAAGAAGATAAAGAAAAATATTAGCCTAAAGAGGTATGTGTTTATTTTATTTTGTGTTTTGTAAATATGCTCCTATTACCAACAATTGTATGCTAACTTGGATCAATTTTATGTTTTACATTCACATATATATATTGACATTTCAAAAGTTTGTTTGGTTGGTTCTTTGAGAGGGGCATATTCTAGGACTCCCGACCCTTTGAAGAGGCCTATATTTCAAGTAATCAATATTTCAATTTTAGAGTTCAATTAAAATTCAATGTATATTGATTTTGACGTTAATTATTCGATTTTAAATTATATAGTATAACTACTATCAATTGTGGTTTGAATTTTTCTTGTACAGCTACCTTCAAAGCCAAAGAGTGCTTCAAAGAGGCTCCATTTTGATCATCCACCAGTAGTTTAGGATGAGATAGAAATTTTGGCATGTAAATTTTGAATAGATATTGAGATGGTATATGCCACATTTTGTAAAAAATTGTTTGAGTTGGCTTTGATGCCATTTTTGTATATGTACATACACTTGATTATTGGATAATTTAATATATAGAAGTTGACAATTAGAAGTTAATTTGTTCCCCATGTGCATGATTAAACTCTTTAAAAATTTAATCTTGAGCAATGGTTAAATATCAATGTACAATAGCATAAAAAATAATGGTTATATTATGTAGTTTATATTCATATCATTGATTGCATTGCATTGCACATCTTTCAAACTCAAAGAATTACTTCACATTGCATAACTAACAACTAGATGTTGATAGATGAAAAAATTTCAATTACAGTATAGTTTTTACAAAGTCAACCTAAGAAACTATGCAATTACTTCACATTGCATAACTAATAACTAGGAGCAGCTGCCAATTGCATTTGCTTGTCACTAAATTCTATGAGACCACATTTCTTTGAGGCTTTTTTTCAAATAGTCTACTGCCTTGTCTATGCTACCACATTTTTCATACATGTCTACCAAAGCTTTTTATAAAATAGTTATGTTAGGACTAAAAATTTCCATCTAAAGCCCTAAGGTGTTTTCCACAAATTTCCATAAAAATCCATAAAAGTCCTAAGGTTTTATTCTCTTTGGAACCTATTAATTTCCTATTTTTCATATACCGATTCACTCCCATTCAAATTCTCTTTCATTTTCTATATTTTTCATTAAGAAATCATTTTTCCGTTCATATATACCTTGCACCATATACCGTTGACCAACATTTATTAAAAATCTCATTTACCGCTTTATCGCGGCCTCCCATAAAGGGGCCTACGGTATGGTGGTAGCGGTTAGTAGGTAAGCATGAAATGTTTATCATGCTACCGCGTGCTATCTAAACATAGACCATGGTATCGTGGTGGGTAGTCATTGACTGGTCAAGCAGGCAGATAGGAGGCTTACTGCAGTACCGCAGGGGGTTCAAGTTGTGACCGTGGTGATTGTAGTAACAACGGAGATAGTCGTGGTAGTAAGGCGGTAGCGGCTAAGGGAGTGAAAATGAAGTGTTTACCACACTACCGTGCGTAGTAAACCATAAGCGGTTAGCAGGCTGACGACGGTGAGTAGGTAGCGGTTAACAAAGATAGTCAGTAAGTGGAAAGGGGGATGCGGCTAACAGTTACTGCGGTACCGCCGATGGAAAATACCAAGATTGTCGTAGTGCAGTGGACAGTTAATGAATGGGTTGGAGCAGTCAACGGTCAAACACCGTGATACCGCGGGTGGGTGAGTCAAAGCCCGTGGTAATGCGGTAAAGCAAGGAGGAAGACTGTGACAGTCAGTGTGGGGCCAAGCACTGCAATATTGCGGTCAGTCACATGTTTGACCACGGTAGAGTGGTAGGGTTGGTAAAAGGTATAAATTGAAAATCAAAAGCATGAATATTGCAATAATATTTAATTTTTTGAAAGGCAATATAATTAAATATTTTGATCTCTGTCAAAAAATACAAATGGCCATAAACATGAAAATGTAAACGGATGAAACTAAAATATGAAGGGTCACGACCCTTAGCATGGATGATATAAATATTTTAAAAAATCAGAGACGAAAGGGAGTTTTTTCTAGGACTGGGGATTGAAAAAATGATGTAATTGACCTTTTGGAAACAGTGCAATGGAGATGATTTTTTGATCAAATTCTCTTTTGGTTTTGTTGTTGATGGTATTACAATTATTAATTTTTGATTAGTTCTCTCCAACTTGGACTCTTTCAATCATTTGAATTCAAATGTCAAGTATGTTTTAATTCTTCAAGGTGCATTTCTTAACTTTATATGATTTCGTTTATTTGGTGTTTGCAAGTCAGAGATAAAATTTCCTTTAAATAAGTCATATTATTTGTAGGATTCCTTTTGGATAGTTGAAGGATAACTAAAAAAGGAAATATTTTAACACTATTCATGCCAGTCATGAATTGATGAAGTCATATGCTAGTCATTAAAACTTCATCCCATAGAGTGTTTAAGCAACTTAAATTATGTCATGGATAAATATCTATAAGTAATTTGTAACATTTTCAACTCCATTGCCCAGTAGAAAGGAGGCACTGGTCTGCCATATCCTAGAGTAAAGAACTTATTGCAAACAAATTATTTGAAACCTTTATTTGTATAGTGGGGTTATTTGTAGTATTCTTTTGTCTATCCATTCCTAATTGCTATTATGGGTAGACTGTTTAGCAAGCAATTCGTTCCCAAATCTGCATATTTCATATAGGTTCACCCACCTAGGTCTAGCAGATGCTAAAGAGTAGAAGGTTTGATTGTATAATTGGCCTTGTATGTTGTCCAAGAATGTTGTAAGAGTCTGGCATACTCTTGAGTTGAAAACATGCATTTTTGAGTACCAACGGTTTGGCGACTCCCCTGGGGACATAATCTCAATGTGAGGCTTGCCATAGAGTCAGTATGTTGTAGAGGACTCCACTGGGGATAAAGGATTACAAATTTTCTCACTTTTGGAAAGTGAGTGGCGACTCTGAATGAACAAATGAATTTAGATTTGTAAATTGAAATATATATCAAAAAGAAATCTTCCTAGAGTTCAAACTATCATAATTGCTCCCAAAATGCAAGGAAGAAGGTCTTTGTACAAAGATGGTGATGGTCCTAATGCCAAAAATAAATGGACAAAGAAGAATGATAAAGGTTAAAAGGTGACCAATGACATAGGACCATCAGACAAAAATAAAACATCAAAAGCATCATTGGAGATATACAATTCCTGTGGAACATTGGTGAATGAAAGCAGCCCTTCCAGAGAACCTCGTACTCCTGAGGAATAGAGGAACCCCTTTTACCAACCAGATCCTAAGAAGGTTGAAGAATTCATGGCTTAATTTGAAGCTAAAAGAGAAAGAAGACAACATGAATATGATCAGAAAATGGCTTTTCTTGAAGAAAATCGGGATGGACTTGGCTATGAAGCAACCTCTGAGGAGAATTATGAACTTATGGCCAGGGACAAAATAAATGCAAGACTGGAACATGAGAGATAGGAAGTGGAAAGGGCAAGATTAGAATATGAGCAGAGGCTCCAGGAAATTAGAGAGCTTGAAGAATTGAAATTGAGAGTACAAATCAATACTCAAATGGCTAATCTACAAAAATATGTGCCACCTCATAGGCAAGGGAACAATAATGTAGGCCCATCAAATTCCTCACACGCCTACCAAAATCAGCCAAGGAATCAAGGTAGACATCAAAATGTTCCACCACAAAATCAAGGTGTTCATCCACCTCCTTATCAGCAACATATACCCTCACAAGGTCAACAATATGTGGCAAATAATAATCCATTGTACCAGTGTCAGTATTACCAAAATCCTCCTCCACAATATGCAACTATGATTAGGAAATTTGACTTGGTTGGACTACAAATATGCCCTTACCCTATGGATAACAGTTGGAGAAGTTTGGTCCCAAAATTCACAGGGAGCAATGCTACTGCAGCTGAAGAGCATTTAAGGAGTTTTAATGCTTTTATGCAAGATTTAGATATGCGGTATGAAGATATACAAATGAGATTTTTTATGATGTCACTAATTGAAGATGCCAGAGATTAGTTTAATAGTCTGCCAATAGCTTCTATTAATTCTATTCATGTGTTTTATGAACAGTTTCTTGAGCAATATGGGAATCAATATGCACCTAAGTTTGCATTGCATGAGTTAGTCACCATTCAGAAACATCAAAATGAGTCATCCTATGAATTCAACCAAAGGTTTTCTAAATTGCACAATAAGATACCTCCTGGATCTAAATTGACTGATCCTACTGCATTGAGTATTTATTTAAAAGCTTTTGATCCTAAGATGGGTTATGAACTCAGGAACAGGGGTCCCAAAAATTTGGTTGAGGCTCAAAGGATAGCACTCACCATTGAAAACAATAGAAAAGAAGTAGGGATGATTTCCAAGAGGGATAACCCAAGGGGTCCCCAATATGCTCCTCCAAATAGATAAGAGAACACATATAAGAATGAGAGGCCGAGGCTACATGATATGCCTTATAATACAAACTGGAGAAATGGAAAGCTAGTGATGGATGGGCCAAAAAATAAAGAGACACCTAATCCTTTGAAGAAAAGAGGGACATACATGGTTGATAATAGTCCTTGGTGTTCAGTTTGTGACTTGCCACATTCTTCAGAACATTATGTTGTAGCTCAGTCAGTGCCAGGAAAAGATATGGTAGAGAACAATAATGAAGAAGAAAATAACATTTATTTGACTTCTCATATTCTTCACTCGACAGAGCAGGGATATTCATCTTCAGAAGAGGGAGGATATGAATATGATGTCGATCATCAGAAATATAATGTTCACATGGCAAAGCAACAATTTTTTTTTTATTATGAAGAAAATGATGATGAACAAGCTCCTCCTACCACATCATATCAGCCAAATAGGAGAAATATGAGGATACCAACTGATGAAGAAATTAAAAGATTGACTATTGCAGTAGTTGAGCTAGCTAAAAGCAAGTATCGGCTGAGGAATAGAATAGTGAATGAGAATGAAGATGTTCCAAGAGGAATACTCTTGAAAGATAAAAAGATGTCCCATGAAATATCAAAGAAGATAAGTGATGAGTGCCTTCATAAAAAAGAACAAAAGTGTGTTCCCAAAGAAGAAAATAAATAATTCCCCAAGGATAAACAAAAAATGGATTAGACATCAAAGAAGGAGAAGGAGGAGTACAAAGGTGAACCAGCAGAGAAAAATAAGTTGATTAGAGCTGACGGTGCATCTTTTGATTTTATGCAAGCTTTATACTAGGTAAAAATATATGTCCCATTACTTGAAATGATGAAAATTAAAGAATACAGGCAGAGTGTTATTCAATTGATGTCTAGTGGGAGGAATCAAATTGTGAACTTGGAACAAAATGAGAATCCTGCAATTGCTGATAAGAAAGGAAAGATAAAAATGTCAGAAATTGGCTTAAATGATGCATTAATGAACACACCACAAATTGATCCATTTTTCACTACTCTACTCATAAATGGTAAGTTGGTAAGAAATTGCATATAGATTCAAGTGCTTCTATGAATATTATGCCAATGGAAGTAATGAAATAGCTTGGCATGTGGATAGATGTTGAGGGGGGTGAATGTTATGCCATGGATAGTAGGCTTGTCTCGGTAGTAGGTGTTATGAAAGAAGTAGAGGTAAAATTAGCAGCATACCCACAAGCAACATATAACATTGATATAACTGTGATTGATATGCCTCCTCAGTTTGGAATGCTTTTGTCAAGACAATGGACTGTAGCAGTTGGAGGTAATGTGCAATTTGACTTATCATATGCCACCATACCAGTTGGTGGTGAAGAGGTGAAGTTATATAGAGAACCAAGGGTTAATCAGATCGTTGAGTGTGTTCCTTAGGAACAACTTAATTGCTTTTGTGATGTAGATTTGGGGAGTTTCAGAGTTGAATTATCTCAACCAGAACTAGTGAATACTGACCCAATTGATAGACTTGTTTCTACAAATCAGCAAGGTGTGTGGAAAAAGTACTTTGATGGGGCATGTAGTCAAGAAGGTAATGGAGCTGGAGTAATTTTCATATCACCTGAAGGTACAACATTAAATGTTAATTTTTGTTGGCTTTTGAATGTACAAATAATGTGGTTGTGTATGAAGCTTTGTTGATTGGTTTAAACATGGTTGTCAAACACAAGATTAAGTTGTTGTCTATTTTGGGAGATTCTGAGTTAGTTGTGTTACAAGTTAGATGAAAGTATGTTGCAAGGAATAAGAGGTTGAAACAATATAGGAATGTTGTATGGGACACGGTGGAATTATTTGATGCATTTTCAATTGATTGGATAGATGGGTCTGAAAATTTGATGGCTGATTTTTTGGCTAATGTAGCCTTGAAGAAGGATGATATGACTTTGGCAAGAGTGTCTCAGGTTAAAATTAAAACAAGACCAGCAGTCCCTAACAATATATATAGTTGGAAAGTTTTTGATAATGATACTAACCTTTTGAAGTTTCTTCATTGTATAGATCAGTAAGAAGCACAAGAGATTGATTTCAATGCTTTTGTGGAAGAAATGGATGGGAGACAGACTGTATTTGGGAGGGAATTTTTGCAGCTTAAAACTAACAAGCTTCCCAAAGGGCTTGAGGCTTTGGAGATGGTGTATGATGGGAATGATCGTTCCCTCATAAAGATGACACCTGTTAAGAAAGAGGATATTGAAGAAATAAATTTGGGAACTGAATTAACACCAAAGCGGGTTTATATTGGAAAGAAGATAAGCCCAACCATCAGGAGAATGCTGATTACATTGCTGAGAAAATATAAGCATGTGTTTGCTTGGTCTTCTAAGGATTTGAAAGCATATAGAGAAGATCTTTTTCAGCATGAGATTCCACTTAAGCTAGATACGAAGCCATTCAGACAGAAGCAAAGGCCTATTAACCCCACTCTTGAACCTAAAATGCAAGAGGAGCTATCAAAGCTTAGGGATGGAGGTATCATAAAACCCATTAGACATTCAACGTGGGTCTCAAATTTGGTTTCAGTCAGGAAGAAAAATGGGGACATAAGACTGTGTGTAGATTTCAGAAATTTGAATGTGGCTTCCCTAAAAGATAATTATCCTCTTCCAAACATGGAGGTGATATTGCACAAAGTAACAGGGTGTGACCTATTGTCAATGATGGATTGATTTTCTATTTATAACCAGTTCAAAGTCAAAGAGTTTGAACAGTACAAGACAACATTCACTACACCATGGGGAACGTATGTCTATATAAGAATGCGTTTTGGTCTCACAAATGTAGGAGCTACCTTTCAAAGAGCCATGGATGTGGCATTTGCAGATTTGATAAATGCTATAATGGTGGTATATTAGGATGACCTCACTACTTATTCCAAAAGGGCAGAGGATCATGTTGCTGATTTAGAGAAGATTTTCATCAAAGCCTTGGAGTATGGTATAAGCCTTAATCCTAAAAAATGTCATTTTGCTGTTACAAAAGGTAAAATTTTGGGGCATATTGTATCAAAAGATGGGGTTAGGATAGATCTTGAAAGGGTGGAGGCCATTGATAAAATTCACATTCCTAAAACTATCAAAGAAATCTAGTCATTCTTTGGCCAAATTAATTTTGTTAGGAGGTTTGTGTCCAATTTTGCTGAGATTGTTAAACCTATATCTAAGATGTTGAAAAAAGGAGAGAAATTGGATTAGGTTGTTGAAGCTATGGATGCCTTTGTATCTATTAAAAGAACTATCAAGGAAGCCCCTGTCCTAAAATCCCTTGATTTTACTAAGCCCTTTCAGATATTCTCTTTTGCTTCATTCCATACTATAACTGTTGTTATGTTACAAAAGAATGATGAAGGTTATGAGCAACCTGTTTTTCTTTTTTTAGTAAATCTTTGCAGGGGTCAGAATTGAAATATGAAATTGTGGAAAAATAGGCTTATGCATTGGTCAAAGCAAAAAAGGCTTTCAGACCTTACCTTGCTAGAGCTAAGGTAATTGCTTATGTCCCACATGCAGCTATGAAGGATATCCTGGTACAGACATAAGTGATAGGGAAGCGATGCAGATGGATTAACAAAATTTGGGAATTTAACATGGAGATTCAGATTGTCAAGTTGGTAAGAGGGCAGGGACTAGCCAGGTTGATGGTAGAAACAAACATTGAAGAAAACTAGATCTGTAATGTGGAAGGTAAGGGTGAAATCATAGCAAGTATTAAGCATACTCCATGGTATAAAAATTTAATGCATTATCTGAAACACATGAAGTGCCCTAAATGGTTGAATGATAATCAAAGGAGGACTTTAAAATTGCAAGCTTCTAATATGTTTTTATAAAGGGGGATTTATTCTGGAAAAATAGGGATGGTATATTGTTTTATGTTTAGATGAATCCCAGGAAAAGTATGTCTTGAAAGAAATGCAAGAAAGGGTGTGTGGAGGCCATTATTCTATTAGGACTACTACACACAAGATTCTCAGGGTTGGTTATTATTGGCCTAGGGTATTTAATTATTCCTTTGCGTATGTGAGAAAGTGTGAGGCTTGCTATAATTTTTCAAGAAAACTGAAGTATCAACGTGCATTGCCACTTAGAACTTTGCAGGTAGAAGCACCTTTTCACCAATGAGGAGTTGATTTCATTAGAGAAATATAGGATAAATCAAGTAGAGGGCACAGATGGATATTAGTGGCCACTGATTATTTTACTAAGTAGGTGGAGGTTGTTCCAACTAGGCAAGCAACGAGCAAACTGGTAGTGAATTTTTTGATAGAGAATGTTATGACTAGGTTTGGCACTCCAACCAAATTGATCACAGATAATGGAATGTGTTTTAGATCAGATGAGTTTAAAGGTTTCTGCAAAACATATGGAATTAGTATTTCTTATTCCGCTCCATATCACCCACAAGCCAATGGTCAGGTAGAGTCAAGTAATAAAAACCTTTTGAAGCTAGTAAGGAGGATGTTGGATACAAACAAAAGGGCATGGGATTTGAACTTAAGATTGGTTGTATGGGCAGATAGAATTACAGTAAAAAGGGCAACTGGAAAATCTCCATTTGAGTTGGTATACAGGACATAGGCTTGGATGCCATTGCAGAATCTTTTGCCAGTGTATAATTTTATTTTGCATGAAGACTTGGATATTTCTGATCCAATGGATGAAAGAATGGAACAACTTGTAGAACTTGATGAAGTGAGAAGAATTGCTCAGAAGTGGAATGTGAAGTTGCAATCACAAATGAAATATTTTTTTGATAAAAAGGCCAAGAAGAGAAATTTTGAAAAGAATGACTTGGTTTTGATGTGGAATGCTCGGTGTCAGGATAAGGGGAAGCATGGTAAATTTGAAGCTTTATGGCTAGGTCCTTTTGTGATAACCGGTAAAGGAGGTGAGGATTTGTCTTTCCTACAGAACATGTCTAGAGAGGAGCAGAAGTTGCTTGTACATGGGCAGTACCTGAAGTTTTTCTTCTCTTAGGGATCAATAGAGGGTCTGGGTTTTCCAGTACATGGACATTCTCAGGTATTCCCTTTTTGAAAGCATTGCTTTCCTTTCCATTTACAGTATTTTAGGATCATCTGCTCCATCTTTCATACCAATCATCTGTTCATTCCCTCTGTTTACTATTGTTTCCATTTTTCATCGTTTGCTTGGTTTGCTCTCCCAAATATTCTAGATTCTTGAAGTGATTTGCAAATCACTCATCCCCAACAGGAGCCACTATTAGGACTGAAAATTTCAATCTAAAGCCCTAAGGCATTTTCCACAAATTTCCATAAAAATCGATAAAAGTCCTAAGGTTTTATTCTCATTGGAACCTATTAATTTCCTATTTTTCATATACCGATTCACTCCCATTCAAATTCCCTTTCATTTTCTATATTTTTCATTAAGAAATCATTTTGTCGTTCATATATGCCTTGCACCATATACCGTTGACCAACATTTATTAAAAATATCATTTACCCGGGTCTCCCATAAAGGGGCCTGCGGTATGGCGGTAGCGGTTAGTAGGTAAGCATAAAACGTTTATCGTGTTACCGCACGCTATCTAAACATAGACTGCGGTAGCGTGGTGGGCAATCATTGACTGATCAAGCAAGCAAATAGGAGGCTTACCGTAGTACCGCAGGGGATTCAAGTTGTGACCGTGGTGATTGTAGTAACAATAGAGATAGTTGTGGCAGCAAGGCAGTAGTGGCTAAGGGAGCAGACATGAAGTGTTTACCGCGCTACCGCGCGTGATCAATTCATTGAACATGGTAGCATGGTAAACCATAAGCAGTTAGCAGGCTGACGGCGGTGAGTAGGTAGTGGTTAACAAAGATAGTCAGTAAGTGGAAAGGGGGATGCGGCTAATGGTTATCACGGTACCGCCGATGGCAAATACCAAGACCGCGGTAGTGCGGTGGACAATTAATGAACGGGCCGGAGCAGTCAGCGGTCAAACACCGCGATACCATAGGTGGGTGAGTCAAAGCTCGTGGTAATGTGGTAAATCAAGGAGGAAGACTGTGACAGTCAGTGTGGGGCCAGCCACCGCGATACCACGATCAGTCAAATGTTTGATTGTGGTAGAGTGGTAGGGTTGGTAAAAGGTATAAATTGAAAATCAAAAGCATGACTATTGGAATAATATTTAATTTTCCAAAAGGCAATATAATTAAATATTTTGATCTTTGTCAAAAAATAAAAATGGCCATAAACATGAAAATGTAAATGGATGAAACTGAAATATGAAGGGTCGCGACCCTTAGCATGGATGATATAAATATTTTAAAAAATTAGATACAGGGGGGAGTTTTTTCTAGGACTGGGGATTGAAAAAATGATGTAACAGACCTTTTGGAAATAGTGCAATGGAGATGAAATTTTGATCGAATTCTCTTCTAGTTTTGTTGTTGATGGTATTACAATTATTAATTTTTGATTAGTTCTCTCCAACTTGGACTCTTTCAATCATTTGAATTCAAATTTCAAGTATGTTTTAATTCTTCATGGTGCATTTCTTAACTTTATATGATTTTTTTTATTTGGTGTCTACAATTCAAAGATAAAATTTCCTTTAAATAAATCATATTATTTGTAGCTTTCCTTTTGGATAGTTGAAGGAGAACTAAACAAGGAAATATTTTAACACTATTCATGCCAGTCATGACTTGATGAAGTCATATGCCAGTCATTAAAAATTCATCCCATAGAGTGTTTAAGCAGCTTAAATAATGTCATGGATAAATATCTATAAGTAATTTGTAACACTTTCAACTCCATTACCTAGTAGAAAGGAGGCACTGGTCTGCCATATCCTAGAGTAGAGAAATTATTATAAACAAATTATTTGAAACCTTTATTTGTATAGTGGGGTTATTGGTAGTATTCTTTTGTCTATCCATTCCTAATTGCTATTATGGGTAGACTATTTAGCAGGCAATTTGTTCCAAAATCTGCATATTTCATATAGGTTCACCCACCGAGGTCTAGCATAACCTAAAGAGTAGAAGGTTTGATTGTATAATTGGCCTTGTATGTTGTCCAAGAATGTTGTAAGAGTTTGGCATACTCTTGAGTTTAAAACCTGCATTTTTTAGTACCAACAAGTTCAATGGCTTGTTGCTATGGCTAAAAGCCTAAAAAAAGTGCTTTCAAACAAGCTATGGATGCTTGGAAAAATTCTATCAAAGCATAATAGTAAGAAATAGCATAGACAAGGTAATGAACTATTTGAAAAAATGCCTCAAAGAAATGACGTCTCATGGTGATGGAATGCCATGAAAAAAAAAAAAAAAAATTGATTCTCATAGCATTCCATCACCATAAAACCTCATTTCTTTGAGGTGTTTTTTCAAACAGTTGACTGCCTTGTTGATTGTCATGGCATTCCATCACCATGAGACCTCATTTCATTCGGGAATTTTTTCAAATAGTTCACTTCCTTGTCTATGCTAGCACATTTTTCATACATGTCTATCAAAGCATTCTATCAAACATTTAATTTCCTTGCTGCCATGGCTAAAATCCCACAACAAGTTCTTTCAAACAAGCTATGGATTCTTGGAAAGAATCTAACAAAGCATAATAGTAACCAATAGTATAGACAAGGCAATGAACCATTTAAAGATAATGCCTCAAAGAAATGTGGTCTCATGGTGATCGAATGCCATGACAAGAAAATTGTTATAGATTGTCATGGAATTCCATCACCATGAGACCACCTTTTTTTGAGGCATTTTTCAAAAAATTCATTGCCTTGTATATGATACCACATTTTTCATACATCTACCAAAGCATTTTATCAAATAGTTCACTATCTTGCTAAGATGGCTAAAAACCTAAAATAGGTGCTTTCAAACAAGCTATATGGATGCTTGGAAAATGGTGCAGGAGCACCTTGGAAATAAAGGACTAGTTGATGGTTAGTTGATGCAACCAAGGATGGAAAACCACTCACTTTCATAATACAAGGGATTCCTAAACACCTTTCTCAACTTAACTCTCATATCTCTTTAACAACTCCTACAACTAATCATCATTCTAGACACCCATTTTTGTCCCCTTAAACATACTTCCAACTCACATAGGACTCCTTTGGAACAACTTTCACAAATCATGTAAACTATGCTACTCAACCTAGCGAAATAGGCAAAATTTCCAAAGAAACCACCCTTGGAACACTTCAAAGACCCTAAAAATTGTTGGGGAAGAACTCAATAGATGAGAAAACCTCAAATTTTCCCATTTATCCTTTGGAACTTTCCCTCTAAGACCTTATTCCATAAAACCCTCAAATTGCTCAAATTTGGCAAGGTTTTATTGAAAAACCTACTTGCATACTTCCCTATACTTTACCACAAACTCCAACACCCTTGAATAACCCTGCACAAGCTTAAAATAACAAGAAAAGTGACTACCCTCAAACAATTCCCACTTTTACCCTCTTTAACCCCACTTTTTCATGCAAAAACACCCCAAATGCCATCTAGGGCATCGCCAAAAATCATAATGCTGACCTCCCCTACACAAGAAACAATGCAAACATGTTTATCTATCCTAAATAAGCCTATCCACCAAGTTATAGCATCATATAGTGGGTGGACGGCTTAAAAGTCCATTTTAAATTCACTCAAACCCTTGGAACAAGGCTCACAGACTGACCTCTAGTAAAATACCTCTTAAATGCACAAAAAAGAAAGAAATTACTTGAAACCAATTTTTTGAAGAATTTAATTCTTCTTCCCACTAGTTTCCATTAAAAATAAAGCAACAAGCTATGGTCTCATGGATTTTTTTCACACAAAAATTAGCGTTGGAGTTCGATTGGAGGTTTAAAACTACTTGTAAGGGCATAAATAAATCTTGTTCTACAAATTGTATGACCAAACCGACTATTTCATCACGTTTGGATGGGTAATTTTAGGCTATGTATGGTCACCTTTCGCACCCAAATAGGCCGAAGTAGTCCGAGCTATGTTCAATCAACGAAATCCCTTAAGAGTCCAAAGTTATAAAAGGCAGCAATCTTTGAAGGGTTGTTTCTTGGAAACTTGATGCTTATAGACTTTGTGTTTGAGGCTATGGAATTGTGTTGGTACCATCTACAATAACCTCTCATTGTTTTGTATCTTGAAAGCATTTTCTCGTGGTGACGAGTTTTCAGTTGAGGGAAAAGTTGTTAAATGCAAATAGTGTAAAGTTGCAAAGTGGTGCAACTTTCATTTTACAACTCGTACGACCAAACAGACTGTTCCAAAATGTTTGGATGGGTACATTTACACTGGGTATGGTCTTCTTTTGCACTCAAATATCCTGAATCACTTCGAGCTACATTGGACCAGTGATTTCCCTTAAGAGTCCAAAGTGCTAAAAGGTAGCAATCTTTGAAGGGCTATTTCTTGGAAACCATGATGCTTACAGACTCTTTGCCTGAGGCTATGGGATTGTGTTGGGACCATCTATAATAACCTCTCTCTATTTTTTTTATCTCGGAGGCGTTTTCCCATGGTGATGAGTTTTTAGTTGAGGGAAAATTTGTCAAATGCAAGCAGTGTAAAGTTGCAAAATGGTGCAACTTTCATTCTCCAATTCATACGACCAAACAAACGGTTCCAATACATTTGGATGGGTATGTTTACACTTTGGATGGTCCTCATTTTTACGCAAACACGTTGAATCACTCTGAGCTACATTGGACCAACGATTTCCCTTAAGAGTCCAAAGTGCTAAAAGGAAACAATATTTGAAGGGTTGTTTCTTAGAAACCATGATGCTTATAGACTCTCCATCTGAGGCTATAGGATCATGTTGGGACCATCTATAATAATCTCTCTCAGTTTTTTCTATCTCAGAGGCATTTTCTCGTGGTGATGAGTTTTCAGTTGAGGGAAAATTTGTCAAATGCAAGGAGTGTAAAGTTGCAAAGTGGTACAAATTTCATTATCCAACTCATATGACCAAACAGACTATTCCAACACATCTGGATGAATACGTTTACGCTATAGATGGTCCTCTTTTGCACCCAAATACGCCGAATCACTCCGAGCTACATTGGACCTGCGATTTCCCTTAAGAGTCCAAAGTGCTAAAAGGCAACAATCTTTGAAGGGCTATTTCTCAGAAACTGTGATTCTTACTGACTCTTCGTCTGAGGCTATGGGATCATATTGCAACCATATACAATAACCTCTCTCAGTTTTTGTTTTCTCAGAGGTGTTTTCTCATGTTGACGATTTTTTTAGTTGAGGGAAAACTTGTCAGATGCAAGCAGTGTAAAGTTACAAAGTGGTGCAACTTTCATTCTCCAACTTGTACGACCAAACAGACTATTCCAACATGTCTAGATGGGTACGTTTACACTAGGTATGGTCCTCTTTTGCACCCAAATATGCTAAATCACTCTGAACTACATTGGACTGACGATTTCCCTTAAGAGTCCAAAGTGCTAAAAGGAAGCAATCTTTGAAGGGTTATTTCTCAGAAACTCTGACACTTAAAGAATATCCATCTAAGTCTATTGGATTGTATTGGGACCATCTACAATAACCTCTCTCATTTTTTTGTATCTCAGAGGTGTTTTCCCATGGTGATGAGTTTTTAGTTGAGGGAAAAGTTGTCAAATGCAAGTAGTGTAAAGTTGCAAAGTGGTGCAACTTTTATTCTCCATCTCGTACGACCAAAAAAATTGTTCCAACATGTCCATATGGTTGTGTTTACACTATGGATGGTCCTCTTTTGTACCCAAATACGTTGAATAATTCTAACCTATGTTGGACCGATGATTTCCCTTAAGAGTCAAAAGTGATAAAAGGCAACAATGTTTGAAGGGATATTTCTCAAAAATTGTGATTCTTATAGACTCTCCATCTGAGGCTATGGGCTCATTTTGGGACCATATACAATAAACTCTCTCAGTTTTCGCTATCTCGAAGGCATTTTCTCGTGGTGACGAGTTTTCAATTTAGGGAAAAGTTGTCAGATACAATTAGTTTAAAGTTGCAAAGTGGTGCAACTTTCATTCTGCAACTTGTACGACCAAATGGACTGTTCCAAAATGTTTGGATGGGTACATTTATGCTAGGGATGGTTCTCTTTTGCACCCAAATATGCTTAATCACGCTGAGCTACATTGGACCGACGATTTCCCTTAAGATTCCAAAGTGCTAAATCGCCATACCATCTATTGTACGATCTGTAGCTCGATGGTATGGCCATGGTACATGTTATTAGGATTGTATAAGTTGAATATGTGGATTTAAAGAGTTGGAAAGGTATGTAGTTGAGTTGGTGAGTTGCCATGCATGGCAAAAGTGAGTGAAATTAGGTGAAAAATGATGGTTACAACATGCTAATGTTAATGAAATGTGGGGTCAGCAAGATTACAGGTTGGATCAAGCTTGTGTAGCTCCTAATAGACATTTTTGATGACTTTATAGGGTGTAGAAAGGTTCGAAACATTTATTTCCTTAAAAACCTTGTGCAAGTTGCTAATAATGAGGGTTTATTGAAATAGAGATTTAGAAAGCATAACTCACCAAAAAAAATTGTGGTTTTCGTAGTTTGGTAGGATGTTTAACGCTGCCCCATCAAAATTTCAGGTCTGGCAAGTGTTTAAGTATGATTCTCTTTGTAAAATGAGCCTATTTTATTGAAGTTGCACCCAAGTTTGGGTTTGAGGATCAAATTGGAGTTTGAATCATCTTTAATTGTAATTGTGTTGTTTAAAGCCACCTAACTCTTGCATCAAAAAAATCTTACTCAATCAACTTGAACATCATGTACACAAAAATACCTTGTTTCCACTTTGCCAGATCAAAGACTCAATTACATTGGAAATGACCTTCACATGACCTTTTTACATTATTTTTTTGGAAAAAGTGGCAAGCCAGTGTATTTTATTATATATAAATAGGAGATATGACAAAACCTGGTTCAAACGAGCATACCGACAGGAAAGAACTAGGAAGAAAACCTATGATTGTAGCTCAATTAAGTACAAAAATCTCTTACATAATTTTCCCAATAATAGTAACAAAGCATACACTTGTATGACTATTTAAACTTATGAGTTTCCAAAATATAAATCCCTTTACATTTTAAACATACCCTTTATACAATGCTAGATATTTGACCCATATTTCAAAAAACATCACTGGATATAGATTATGCCCATACACAGATGTGACCTTTTTACATTGTTTCACATTTGAAAATTCAAATTTTACAAAATTTTCTTATTGGAGGCATTCAGGGCACAATCTTCCACAAGAGTAGTATGTTGACATTCTGGAGTGACAAGAACCTATACAAACCATCAAGGTAGCAAATAAACTACATACAATAGAAAAAATTATTAGAATAAAAGACACTTAGAATAACCAATCTATATTATTGTAATCTATCGCATACCTCTTTGAAAGGATTCAAGCTGCCTATTGTTGTAGTAGGTCCATGATCAATCGTGCTAGAAATATCACAAAATTTGTAAAATGAGAAATCTATATTGTTACAATAGAAAAAATGCTTAGACTAACAAATCTATATTAATCTAAACAACCTGAATGATGATGAATTGGTTATGAAAACTATAAAAGATGCTTAGAATAACCAATATATATTATCCTAAATGACCTCATTGATGATGAGATGGTAATTCAAACTATAAAAGATGCTTTGAATAACCAGTTTATATTATTGTAATATCTCGCATACCTCTTTGAAAGGATCATAGATGGCTATTGTTGCAACAAGTCCTTAACTAGAGATCTCTTTACACATGCACCTACTCCATCATGCTCCCCTTTCCAATTCCCAACTTCAAAAAAACTCCAAATATGAGGTACACCCCTCTCTACATGTATTCTAATCAACCAATAAAACATACAAGCATTCTTGAATTGACCTATGCAGTTATCTGACCAAATGAGATGTCGGCCCAGTGCTATATCATGCTCCTGCAAGAACTCAAAAAAATCTCGAAACAATGTTGGACATACTCGGATGAGTTATATTTATCATCACTCATATAAAAATGATACTCTTTGATTATCTTTTGATCCTCCTCTATACTATCAGATGCATGTGTAAACATTATGTGGACAAAAATAGCAATCTGAATGGAATTGTAATACTGAGATTGTACCTCGTTTTGTGTTTGCAATGTGTATTTTTCTGCAAAATCAACCACTAATATAATAGTGCCAATCGGAAAAGAGTCCTTACACATCCTGAATTTTTGATCCAACTACTTAGACCGATGACTATGCCTTGCATACTTGTAGAAAAGATTGTCCTTAAAATCTGAAATAAAATCAGCAACACTGCATTATTTTGTAACCAACTTGCATCTAGAACCTTCACCTCCACTCTGCAAAGTATATTTGACTATCTCATATCTCTTTTTCTCAACAAGCTTCTTTCCAAATTCATGTTTGGAACCCTCATGAAAAAATTGAATAAAATTTGACAAGCCACCACATTGTGAGCACTTCACATTTAAACAATCATTTCTATAGAAAAAGCAACCATCATCTCTAGAACATAAGAATAGATCTACTAAGTCCCTTGATGATTTTGGAAGATGTATTTCACCACACTCCTACAAAATTTCATTAGTATGCAAAGGAGAACAAATATAGCATAATAGTTCATGGTAAATTAAAAACTCCACATGGTATTTTCAACAACAAGTATTACAAATCTTAAGAGGCACACAATAAAATGGCTTCAAACCTCCAAAAGTCCTTTGCGAGATTTCCATATTTGGATGTGTTTCAATAAAAAAATTGAACATTGTTTGGCTTGATTCCAAGAAATGTTTAGAATGTGGTGTATGATCTCGATTGCCAATTCTTAACTTTAAAACATCCTTTGCATTGGGTGATACTCTAGAGTTATCATGCCAAAATTGTTGAATTGCCCGCTTTACATTATCGGTTAGCTTCTTATCAACACGTGGAAGCCTCTCGGAAAAAACCCATGTATCATTTTGAAGAGGATCATCTATTCTTTGTCTTCTTGCAAGTTCTCTATCCAAAGTTTTATTGTTTATGTCAAAATAAATACAATTTTGTCTCATAAAGTGAATTTTTTCAATTGATGGCTTACTAGGGCAGTTGTAATGACTCTTTGAGAAGCTCTCTTATCTTTTTCCTTGTTATTTTTTCCAATAGACTTGAGAGCATTAAAAATATTTTTTACAATAATAAAAAAAAATTTGGTCTTCTTGTTCAAACGAATCTTCAATTTGGTTAGCAAAGGTCTCATATTTTTCATCTTTAGCAATTGTACAAAAATTTGGCATTGCTGGGTAAATGTCTTATTGCTAAAATATTGGATTAAAATTCTTGTAGCCCACAAACGAACAATTTGTGTTGACCTCTTGCCTTCAAAATTGTTTATAATGTTCTCATCAATTTCAAGTAACCATTTAGGGGTTCTTGAAGGTCTTGAATTTGAAATATGTCTTTATTCCACACAAGGTTCTTCATTTCTTATGTAATTTGGTGAAACATAATTTACACTTGGTTCAATATTATGTTCAACATCTTCAATTCCAACATTTTCACCTTGAACATTTTCAATATCAATTTGAATAATTTCATTCCCAATTTCAATATCATGTTCAACATCTTCAATTCCAACATTTTCACCTTGAACATTTTCATTATCAATTTCAATATTTATGTTCCCAATTTGAATATCATGTTCAACATCTTCAATTCCACCATTTTCACCTTGAACATTTTCAATATCAATTTGAACATTTTCATTCCCAATTTCAATATCATGTTCAACATTTTCACCTTGAACATATTCAATTTCCTCTTCACTTGAAAGACCATAGGGCTCAGGTTCACCAATATTTAACATACCTTGTCTTCTCTTCCTATGACCTTCTCTATCTCTTTGTCTATATGCTTCAATTTGTTCTTTTGTAAGCTTTATCTTATGTTTTTTCTTCTGACGACTATTGCTCCCCATTATACCTCATAAAAGATGCTAAAACATCATTGCTTATGACAAATTTTAGTAGAAGATGCTCTGAAAAGTTGATCTTTGTCTCTTCCTATCTGAAACTATGTTTTTTTTGCCTACAAACAGAATATAGGTTCCATTGGAATGCACAAAATGACCCACATGGGGTTTTTCTATGGCCCACATATCCGATATCTAATAAAATCGGATATCTAATTTGAAAAACATTTTAAAATGTTTTGTAACGGTGGGATTTTAGTGCTACAAATCAAATATTCGATTCAAATCAGATAATCCGATTTGAATCTGATATCCAATTTGTGGACACATAGACCTAAGGGTTAATGGTAGAGGGTAGAGGGTTTAAGGGTTTAGGGTTTAGGGTTAAGGGTTTAGGGTATAGGGTAGAGGGTTTAAGGGTTAAGGGTTTAGGGTTAAGGGTTGAGGGTTTAGGGTATAGGGTTTAAGGTAGAGGTTTATAAGGGTTTAGGATTTAAGGGTTAAGGGTATAGGGGAGAGAGATAGATTGAGTGAGTGAGTGAGGGAGAGACCTAAGAGAGGGAAAGGGGGTACAAGGGAGAGAATTGAGAGAGAGAGAGTAGAGGGTAGAGGGTTTAGGGTAGAGGGAGAGAGAGAGAGAGAGAGAGAGAGAGAGAGAGAGAGAGAATGTTTAAGGGTTAAGGGTAGAGGGTTTAAGGGTTTAGGGTAGAGGGTTTAAGGGTTAAGGGTTTAGGGTTAAGGGTTAAAGATTTAGGGTATAGGTTTTAGGGTAGATAGTTATAAGGGTTAAGGGTTAAGGGTAGAGGGAGAGAGAGAGAGAGAGGGTAGAGGGTTTAGGGTTTAAGGGTTTATGGTTAAGGTTTTAGGATTTAGGGTATAGGTTTATAATGGTTTAGGGTTCAAAGGTTAAGGGTATAGGGGAGAGAGATAGATGGAGTGAGTGAGTGATAGAGAGACCTGAGAGAGGGAGAGTGGGTATGAGGGAGAGACTTGAGTGAGATAGAGAGAGTAGAGGGTAGAGGGTTTAAGGGCTAAGGGTTTAAGTTTTAGGGTAGAGGGGAGAGAGATAGAGGGAGTGAGTGAGAGAGAGATAGAGAGAACTGAGAGAGACTTGAGAGATAGAGTAATTCAGTGAAAGATGGGGAGATAGGGAGTGGGAGAGAGATAAGGAAGGGAGGGTTAATGGTAGAGGCTAGAGGGTTTAAGGGTTAAGGATTTAGGGTATAGGGTTTAGGGTATAGTTTTATTAGGGATTAGGGTTTAAGGGTTAAGGGTATAGGGGAAAGAGATATATGGAGTGAGTGAGTGAGAGAGAGACCTGAGAGAGAGGGGGGGCACAAATGAGAGACCTAAGACAGAGAGAGGGTATAGGGTTTAAGGGTTAAGGGTAGAAGGAGAGATATAGAGGGAGTGAGTGAGTCAGAGAGAGAGAGACCTAAGAGAGGGAGAGGGGATAGGAGGGAGACACTTGAGAGAGAGAGAGAGAGTAGAGGGTAGAGGTTTAAGGGTTAAGGGTTTAGGGTCAAGGGTTACAAAGGGGAGAGAAATAGAGGGAGTCAGTGAAAGAGAGGGAAGGAGGGAGTGGGAGAGAGATAGAGGGTAGAGGGTTAAAGCTAGAGGGGAGAGAGATAGGAGTAATTGAGTGAGAAACTTGAGAGAGAGAGGGAGTGGTAGAGAGATAGAGGGTATAGGGTTGATGGTAGAGGGTAGAGGGTTATAAGGGTTTAGTGTTTAAGGGTTAAGGGTTTAGAGTGTAGGGTTAAGGGTATAGGGGAGAGAGATAGAGGGAGTGAGTGAGTGAGAGAGAGAGAGAGAGAGAGAGAGAGAGAGAGAGAGAGAGAGAGAGAGAGAGAGAGAGAGAGAGAGAGAGACTTGAGAGAGGGAGAGGGATAGTAGGATGGAGAGAGAGAGAGAGAGGGTAGAGGGTAGAGGGTTTAAGGGTTAATATTACCTAGGGGAAAGAGATAAAGGGAGTGACTTTGAGAGAGATACCTGACAGAGGGAGAGTGGATAAGAGGGAGAGACTTTAGAGAGAGGGATTGGGAGAGAGATAAAGGTTATATAGGGTTAATGGTAGAGGGTTTAAGGGTTTATAGTTTAAGGGTTAAAGATTTAGGGTTTAGGGTGGAGGGAGAGATATAAATGGAGTGAGTGAGAGAGAGAGACTTGAGAGAGGGATATGGGGTAGGATGGAGAGAGAGATAGAGAGAGAGAGGGTAGAGGGTTAAGGGTAGAGGGTAGAGGGTAGAGGGTTTAGGTTTTAGGGTATGAAGGAGAGAGAGAGAGAGAGAGAGAGAGAGAGAGAGAGAGAGGGAGGGAGGGAGGGAGGGAGGGAGGAGGAGAGAGAGAGGAGGGAGGGAGGAGATATATATAGAGGAGTGAATCTAAGAGAGAGACCTAAGAGAGGGAGAGGGGGCAGGAGGGAGAGAGAGAGAGAGAGACCTGAGAGAAGGAGAGGGGATAGGAAGGAGACACTTAAGAGAGAGATAGTGGAGGGTAGAGGGTTTAATGGTGTAGGGTGTAGGGTTTAGGGTTAAGGCTAGAGGGAGAGATATAAAGGGAGTAAGTGAGAGAGAGAAAGACTTGAGAGAGGGAGAGGGGGTATGCAAAAGAGAGAGAGAGAGGGTAGAGGGTAGAGGGTAGAGGGTAGAGGGTAGAGGGTAGAGGGTAGAGGGTTTAGAGTTTAGGACTTGCACGAGGGAGAGAGAGATATATATATAGATAGATTGATAGTAGAGGATTAAGGGTAGAGGGTAGAGAGAGACCTAAGAGAGGGAGAGGGGGTGGGAGGGAGGAAGGGAGAGAGACAGAGACAAAGACAGAAAAATAGAGATAGAGAGATAGAGACAGAGAAGACAAAGAGAGACAAAGAGACAAAGAGAGGGTAGAGGGTTAAGGGTAGAGGGTTTAAGGGTTTGGGTTTAAGGTTTAAGGGTTAAGGGTAGAGGGGAGATAGATAGAGGGAGTGACTGAGAGAGAGAGAGAGAGACCCGAGAGGAGAGGGGGTACGAGGGAGAGACTTGAGAGAGAGAGAGAGAGAGATAAAGAGTGGGAGAGATATAGAGGGTAAAGGGTTTAAGGGTTAAGGGTAGATAGAGAGATATAGAGTGAGTGAGTGAGTGAGAGAGAGAGAGACCTAATAGGGAGAGGGGATAGGAGGGAGAGACTTGAGAGAGAGAGTAGAGGGTAGAGGGTTTCAGGGTTTAGGGTTTAAGGTAGAGGGGAGAGAGGAGAGAGATAGAGGGAGCTAGTGAAAGAAGGGGAGGGAGGGAGTGGGAGAGAGATAGAGGGGGGAGAGATAGGAGTGATTGAGTGAGATAATTGAGAGAGAGAGAGAGAGTAGAGGGTAGAGGGTTTAAGGGTTAAGGGTTTAAGGTTAAGGGTTAAGGGTTAAGGGTTATAGAGGGGAGAGAGATAGAGGGAGTGACTCTAAAAGGGTAGAGGATTAAGGGTAGAGGGTAGAGGGTTTAAGGGTAGAGGGGAAAGAGATAGAGGGAGTGAATCTAAGAGAGAGCTTGAGAGAGGAAGAGGCGGTAGAATTGAGATACTTGAGAGAGAAAGAGGGAGTGGGATAGTGATAGAGGGTATATAGATATCTATGGTATATAGGTTTAATGGTAGATGGTAGAAGGTTTCAGGATTTAAGGTTTAAGGCTTAAGGGTTTCAGGTTTAGGGTTTAGGGTTAAGGGTAGAGGGAGAGATATAGAGGGAGTGAGTGAGAGAGAGAAACTTGAGATTAGGAAAGAGGGTAGAGGGGGAGAGAGAGAGGGGGGGAATTAAGGGTATAGGGTATAGGGTATAGGGTTTAAGGGTTAAGGGTAGAGGGAAAATAGATAGAGGGAGTGACTCTAAAAGAGAGACCTGAGAGAGGGAGAGGGGGTTGGAGGGATACTTGAGAGAGAGATAGGGATTGGGAGATAGATAGAGGGCATATATGGTTAATGGTATAGGGTAGAGGGTTTAAGGGTTTAGGGTGTAAAGGTTAAGGGTTTAGGGTTTAGGGTTTAGGGTAGAGGGAGAGATATAGAGGGAGTGAGTGAGAGAGAGATAACTGAGACAGGGAGAGGGGGTTAGGAGAGAGAGACTTGAGAGAGAGAGAGAGTAGAGGGTAGATGGGAGAGAGATAGGAGTGATTGAGTGAGAGACAGAGATGGAGAGACAAAGAGGGAAAGAAATAATATTTAAATATTTTATATATTAGTAATATAGATATAAATATTTAAATATTTATACATTAACTAAAATATTTAAATATTATACATAATAATATAATATATTATATATTAAATACATAACTCGGGAAAAGATTATCATAAATTATATATTATATATTACATTATAAACTATATTGTATATTATATATTAAATTATAAACTTTATTGCATTTTTTAAATCATATATATTATAAATTTTATAACATTTTTTAAACTCATATCTAAAACATATCAGATATCGGATTCTAAATTGGATATCCGATTTGAATCGAATATCCATTATGTCTGACACAAAATTTAATGCCCGGGGATTAGCCTCAGGCTTGCTTTGGAATTTGGTTCGGACCTTCCAATCCTAATAATTCAACACAAAAAATGTGTTTAACAACTTACCTTTCTTTTCCAGACTTCGCCCATGTGTCTAACGACTTTTCTTTACCCAAAATTGATGAAATGAAAAGGGTTTGTAAAGGATCTTCTCAAATTTCCACCAATATAAATTATACTTTACTTTGAATCTAATAAATTATTATTATTCATTTTCTATTAGAATTACGACTAAAGTCCTTATTGATAGGCTAATTGAAAAATATCTATAGCTTTCAAATGGTATCAAATTTTTTGAATAAAAAAATTGCATCAAATTATATGCTTTGCATACTATAGGATTAAAAAAAAATGAATTTCATGAAGTTTTGACCAAGTTAAGGTGGTCAGACATACGAGTTTATACTTTTTTTAAGTTGTAATAAAAAATTCATAATTAATTATTTACTTGGAAAAAATTACAAAAAAATATACATCACATCCGGACATGATTCCTCTATTTATATCTAAAATCTAATAAAAATAATTATCATTTTATTATGGTTAGGGTGGTCAGACAAACACTTGCTTTTTATTTTTTCTCTGAAATTTATGTACTACTCCATTGAAATTTCAATTTTTCACCAAATAGATTTTAAAAATAAATAAATAAACCTAGTAGTTTAGAAACTACAATCAATTTTCCACAAATTCTATTCTTACATATTTTTAAAATAATATAAATAACTTATTCAACTTTTTATGTCAAGTTTCCTAACTCTAATTTTTTTGAATTTTCATTGCCACTTAAGGTCCTGTTTTTTTCATGATGATCCTACACATACCCCAATACATTTTAGAAAATATTATTGTCACTCTAAAGACACAATTGGAAGAAGCACATAGAATGGTTGAAGTTTTGAAATCAGAAGTCGAGGCAAAGAAAAAAGAATGTCAAAGGTTGGAACAAGAGGTAGTAACTCTAAGAAAAGAGATAGAGACTTGTCAAGAAGACCTAAAGCTGAGAATGAAAAATGAGTGCAGCACTAATGCACTAAATGATATATTTGGTAAGCATAAAAAGAGAAAAGACTATAGTGGTATAGGCTATGAACATGGTGAGAGCTCCAATATGGGTGAAAAACCCAAGAAGATTATTTTCACTCTTGCCTCTAGTGAAAACATTTCTACCCCAAGTGAAAAAGTTGTTGTTGATGATGTTGATGTTGCCCCAAGTGATAAATTTTATGTTCCAAAATATAGTCTTGCTGCTCCAAAGGATAAAGTTGATGTCCTACAAGTTAATACTGTTGTGGAAACAACAAGAAACATTTCTCGGTATAATGATTGGTACACCAGTAAATTCCATGGTTATTGTTTTAGATGCATGAATATGGTGACAAGTTCATATAGTGTAAAATGTTGAGAAGAGCAGCTCCAAATTTCATGAGCAAAACTTTGTTTGAGCCTTTGAGATATTTGGATATAGAGTGCCACCATTGCAATAATCTGGTACATAGAAGTGTAGATTGTAAAATTTTAAGTCAGACTAGTAAAGGGCTTCAACTTTCCTATGTTCAATGAGAATATATAATGTTATTATTGTCATAACTATGGACACACCGCAAAATTTTATAGAGAAAGGTCTACTAAACTTGAAAATAATGTAGTTGTTGCCCCCAAGAACAAAGATGAGAAAACAGTAGCAGCAAAGAAGAATGAAACCAAACAAGAATGGAAAGAGTTGAGTAAAGACAAATTTCAGTCAAGCATGATAGTACACACAATATTAAATGCAAAGAAGAAAAATTTATGGGTGATAGATAGTGGTTGCTCCAACCACATGACTGGCGACAGGAAAAAATTCAAATAGTTAGAAGATTGGAATGGTGATTCAACTAAGCTTGGGAATAACTCCTCAATCAAGATAAAAGGTAAAGGAACCCTAAGCATTGAGGGAAAACTAATCACAAAGTATGTCTACTATGTGGAAGGGCTGAAACACAGCTTACTCAGTGTAAGTCAAATGTGTGAAAATGGTTATAAGTTTTCATTTGATTCCAAAGGATGTGAAATCAATAAAGAGAACAATGGAAGATTAGTTGTTGAAGGTAAAAGAACAAATGGAAATGTCTACAAATTGAGAGAATGTCATGAAGCTCAATGTGTGATTGGATAAATGGATGAGAGTTGGTTATGGAATAGAAGGTTAGGACACATAAGTTTTGACAATCTTGTCAAAGTAAGCTCAAAAGAATATGTGAGACATATTCCAAAGATAAGTAAACCAACAAACATTATTTGTGATGAATGTCAAAAAGGGAAGCAAATCAAAGTGAGTTTCAAGACAAAAGAGTACTCAACCACAAGGCCACTTGAGTTAGTACATACATATTTATGTGGTCCTACAAGGACAAGGTCTTTAAATGCTAACAAATACTTAATGTTGTTGATTGATGACTACTCAAGGATGACTTGGATAAATTTCCTACAGGATATGTCATAAGAATTTGAAATATTTAATGTATTCAAAAAAATGGTTGAGAAACAAAGTGGTTTCAAGCTGAAATTTTTTTAAGTTCAGATCATGGTGGAGAATTTATGTCAAATCAGTTTGAAGACTATTGTGAACAACATGGGATTAGAAGACAATATTCTTCTGCTCAAACACCTCAACAAAATGGAGTTGTTGAAATGAAGAATAGGAGTATCAAAGAAATGAGTCAAACCTACCAAATTTTTATATGAAAGAAGTTGTTCATACAATAGTATACACATTAAATAGAGCCCAGCTGAGAGTGCACAAAAAAAGGACACCTTTTGAGTTATGGTATGGTAAGAAACCTTCTATCAAATACTTCAAAGTTTTTGGTAGTTAGTGTTTCATTAAGAAATATGATGATGGGCTTGGTAGTTTTGATGCAAGATGTGATGATAGGATATTCTTAGGATACTCAACTCATAGTAAATTTTACACCCCAAAATTGTATAGCTACTATTCTAACAATGCTTACAAAATTTTGTCTGTAAGGAAGAACAAAGATGAATAAAATGTGTTGAACCTTGTTATCAATTTAAGAATCTTTTACATTTTATTATTGACTCATTCTATGTTTCTCTGATTGAAGATATTCTTGGATAAACAATGCATGAAGGAGGATAATTAGTCTTGCTATTTGAATTAAAAAATTGATTTATATATTGTAAATTGTTATGAGCAAGTAACTACCATAGTTTTGTGTTAGTGGATGCAGGAATGAGAACCATTCCTCCAGGCAGAGGGGAAACATCACTCATGAGAGGGGCTTGGTTGGATAACTGGTAAAGTAAATCAATTAAGCATACACACACTTCCCTAAAGGTTTAGAGGAACTGAGTCAAATAGGTTGGTCTTGATAAGTCATCCATAGGATTTAGGAGTTTGGGTTACTTCTTTGTGCTTTGTGAGTGGTGTTACTTTTAAACCTGACTTATTGTTTTGTGACCTTGGGTGTGAAACATGATTGGATATATGTACATAGGCAAGGTCTATATGTGTACACATGTATCTCTCATATGCATGTATCTATATGTATAGACATGGTGATAAAAGTGTATGATTGGTGAACTGATATGCCATATGTATGTGTCGACATGGTATATGTACACATACATGTACATGACAGTATAATTGGCTATACACATCTATATACATATGCATGATACCTATTATTTATGAATAGAATATTATTATATTGTCTTGGAATTTACATATATTCATATATACACATATATACATTGTTAGGTATATTGAAAGTATGTTGAATAGCTCGTAATACACATATTTAATCAATTATTATGTAAATGTGTATATATATGTATAAATGTAAATATATATTTATATTTATATAATATTATATAAGTGTATATATTATTATAGTTTTACCAAAATAAATATATATGTATATATAGGTACATTTAAATATATGTATACATATATACATTTTGAAGTAAAATAAAAATATAATAAAATATATATTAATATAATGCCATATATATATATATATATATATATATATATGAAATAAAGAAGAGATTTATTTGGAAAATAAAGACTTAACTTTATTAAGTCATTTGGTAAAATCGATTATTGCATCATGGAAAATAGACTATGGAAATCGGTTTCAATATTTAAAGCATTTTATGCACCACTGGGAAAATATGCCAACTTCATAAAGAAGAAATATTTCTTTGTAACATTATAACTGACATTTGAAATGGGTGAAATTTTGAAGAAACCTTCCCGTGAATGATATGAGCTTCCAATGTAGGAAGAAATGGAAGACAAATTCAATCGTTGGTTTAAAGGAAAACACCAGCAAGTTGGAAAATCGTTGTTGCAACATGAACCTTGACATTTTTGTAGCAAGCATTAATCAATCTCTGTTTGACGCCGAAAATGGACATTTTTCTGTATGTGGAAATTTCAATTGAGAGTTGAATGAGTCTTAAATTTTTTGGCTCAAAAGAAGTCGAATCACACTTATTTCTAATGACTTAGGTCTTGGAAATCCGCCATGTTTCTTCTTGACCGATTCTGGGCACTTTGTTGTCCATTCACATGCCATACTTTGAGGAATTTGGGCTTATAAAAGAATGCCCAACCCTTTGTTGAAACACACAAATTTAAAATTGAGCATTCTGAGTTAAATTTTGAGCTATCATTTGCTTCACAGTTTTATATGCTCATTTGTTGTAGTATCTATTTTGGAAATAATAGTAAATGCAAACCAACATTACTAGTCACTGGTTTTCATTCATTCTGAGCTTGAGAAAAACATAGGAAATAGTAACTGGGTAGGATATTATTTAAGAGAGTACCTTTGAGAGAAGGAATAGAGGAAATCAGTTGGAAGTTTTCACCATCAGCCAAGGATTTGTATTCAGTTGGATTTAGGAACATTCAAGAGCATCAGGAAGGATAAGCTTGAGAAAACAGGCATGAGGAACTTTCTTATTTCTCTATTTTTTAAAGAAAAAGAATTCATTGTGTTTGTCTTATGCATTGATGAAAATAGGCATATTTGATTGATTAAGTGAAAAATAATTATGTTTTCTGATTATAAGATGCAATGTATTTATAAGGGAGAGGGAAACTATTGTTTTACTTTTCTTAAAAAGGGGATTTTAAGAATAGTGGATTTAAGAATGAATAGGAATAAGTTGAAATGAATTTTTATATGATTGTTGCTTATTCTATATGATCTCCATATATGGAAAACACGAGAAAACTAGTTATTATCTACTAGGAGCAAGATGAAACCAGTAACAAGTGTGGTCTAAAGCTTAAAGTTATTAGGTTAACTAAGATAAGCTAAGTAATCCATGGATAAAGATTTTTGGAATAGGAGTTACCTAAGGGACACTTGTAGATTGTTTTCATTTCCTAAATAGATAGGTTGTTGTAGGGGGCTCTGGGGAGATTGACTACCCATTCTAAGGACTTAGCCTATGGGTATGATAAGAAAACCTCAAGTCAAACTGAACCTGCCATAGTGTATGTGATAGATGACCATTAGTTGAAATACTGATTGAACACTTTGGCCAAAGTAGTGTGGTACACCTACATCCACTTAGACTATGAGATGATTACACTATCAGTTCACTATTGTCCAGATTTGCATACTAGATTGAGATTGTGGGATTATAAGGATTTAGATATGTAGGACACAACATTATGCTCAGTTGGTTGAAATATAACCGGTTACCCAACCAATATCTTCATAAAAGGGAGGGTCATTTATTTAACAAAAGATGTGTGGGGGATTGTAGGGTGATCCCACAATAGTTGTTTACAATTTTTGGCCAAACTGGACACTGAAATTATTATTTTTAACTAAATCTTCATATTCAGGCACATATAGAAGCTAAACGGTGAGGAATTTGAAGATGATGCAAACTAGAGTCTCATCACATTTTATCTGTAGATTCTAAATATATTTTTTCAAAATTTTTGGAATCAAATTGCACTTTTTTTTCCATCTCCCACGAAAACTGGTTTTTTTTCAGAAAACAACATTTTAAAAAAGTGACGCTCACCGTATATAGCATAACTTTTTTTTTATGAAGGATAAAATTATAATTTTTTCAAATTTAGATTTGTAACTATGATATCTAGCACTTTCATTTGTTCTCATGGTTTTTTATTGATTATTTTTTTCTTAATCAATTTTCAAAGTCAAACCAATTAAAGTTCAGACATAGGTGAACTGTATACAACATAAATTTTTATATATGTATCAAAATTAAAGTTATTATTTTTTAATGGATCAAGGACATCAATGCCCAGCCCGAACATATTTTTTAAACTTTTATTATGATAATCTTCTCTTTTTCCACATGTGCAAATTAAAGAGCTTGATTTTTAGTGAAAATCCTATGTTTAATAAAGCTAAAAAAACACATACATAATAAAACCAAAACATATTAAAATTATATTCGTTGGATAGTGTGTTCTAAGGACTACCTGATTCTAGTTGGGTTTGTGAAGATTCTTCCATTTTCATCCTCAACCCAAGCTCTGAAGTGCCAAAATTTAGGGTTTTTTTGTGTCTCAGATGGGGGATGAGGTATAAGGGGGTTCATTCGAACCCATAGGGGTTTGGGCGAACCCCTTCAAAGAGGTTCACTCGAACCTCTTTCCTATGCATTGTAAGGTTTTTTTTGTGGGCCAAAATTCAAAGGGGTTCGGTCGAACCCTAGTTTGAGCGAACCCCTTTTCGGTTTGGTTGAACCCTAGTTTAAGCGAACCCCTTTTCGGTTAGGTTGAGCCAGTAGGTTCGTACGAACCCCTAAAATCACTTTTTTTGCCTTGGGGTCATTTTTTGTGAGTTTTTCTTCCTCACTTGAATTGTAAACCACTATTGTGGCTTCACCCTGCATTATAAGTTTGTGGTTGGTGAAAAAGCACCTGAGTGATGTTTCTCCTCCACAATAGACTTCTGAAACACCAAAGTTTGAAAGGGCAGATCCTATACCATCTTATTCCTATTTGCTCAAAGCTCTCTGAGCTATGTTTATTCCTGTATGTATTATTACTCTGTTGTTTACTTGAAAAGGAGAAGTAATTATGTGTTGTATCAATTGGTTCTTCAAATGAAATATTGCAATGAAAAGAAAAGAAAAGTTTTGTTACTTATCTTTATGTATGTTTCCTTGTTATTTTGTATGAAAAGTTGAGAAAAAATTAATTACCCAAGGTTGGGGTCATTACAGTAAAGCATATAAGTGTTTTAACAAATGCCTCAAGAGATTATTTGAGTGTGTACATGTGAGAATAGATGAAGATTTGCAGTAGTCAAAGCTAAAATCAGAAAATCATATTGAAGAACATCATGATGAAGGTGAAGAGCAATACGAAAGTGAAGAATATGTAGTTGGAAGAACTCCAAATAAACACCCCAACAAGTATGTTTAGAAGTACCACCCTGAAAATTAGATTATAGGAAGCAAAGATCTTGGTGTACAAACTAGAAGAAGACATTCTGGAAATGATGATCAAGTAAACTTGTGTCTTCTAATTTTAATAGAACCAGGGCGTTACAATGAGGCCATCAAAAGTGAATATTGGATAAAGGCTATGAAAGAGGAGCTGCAACAAATAGAAAGAAACAAAACATGGGATTTAGTTTCAAGGACAACTGATAAGAGCGTTATTGGCACAAAATTGGTCTATAGAAACAAAGTGAATCAAGAAGGTAAATGGATTAGAAATAAAGCTAAAGTAGTATGCAAGGGATACTCACAAATAAAGGGAATAGATTTTTAGGAAACATTTTCTCCTATTGCAAGATTAGAGGCTCTTAGAATGTTCTTAGCATTCTCAACATATAAGAACTACAAAGTTTATCAAATGGATGTTAAGTCCACATTCTTAAATGGTAACCTTTAGGAAGAAGTTTACATGGAACAACCTAAAGGGTTTGAGTCACTTGAACAAGAAAATTATCTATGTAGATTGAGAAAAGCATTATATGGGTTAAAACAAGCACCTAGAGCATGGTACTCTAGATTGGACAACTATTTATATCAACAAGGCTTCAGGAAAGGATGTGTTGACAACAATATCTACAACAAAGTAGAAGGTAATCATATGATTATTATTATTTTTTGTGTAGATGATATCATCTTTGCTAGAAACCATGATAATTTATGAAAGACGTTTGGTGATCAAATACAACAAGAATTTGAAATGTCCATGATAGGTGAGCTGTCCTACTTTCTTGGTTTGCAACTTTCACAATTAGACAAACGAATTTTTATATCACAAACCAAGTATGCTAAAAACATGTTGAAAAAGTTTCAAATGTATGATTATAAGCTTGTTAGTTCACCTATGGTGACTGGATTCAAGGTGTCCAATTATGATGATTCACCCGATGTTGATCAAACCATATTTAGATCCATGATTGGAATTTTATTGTACCTTTCTACTTCTAGACCAGATATTGTACCAGTTGTATGTATGGTAGGTAGATTTCAATCTTCTCCAAAAAATTCTCATTTGAATGTTGTAAGAAGATTTTTTAGATATTTGCAAGGTAGTTTGACATATGGTTTATGGTATGCTATTTGCTAAACATGATGACTTCACTTTGCAAGCTTACACAGATGCAGTTTGGGTTGGGTGCATAGATGGTAGGAAGAGCATAAATGTAGGTTCTTTCTTCATTGGTGGTAGATTGGTCTCATGGCATAGTAAAAATCAAGACTCTATTTCATTGTCTACAAATGAAACCAAATATATAGTCGTTGCCTCATGTTGCTCTCAAATTCTTTGGATGAAGCAAACTCTAAAAGATATTCAGGTAGAATATTCAACACCTATTTCGCTTATGTGTGATAATTCTAGTGAAATAAATATCTCCAAGAACCTAGTCATGCACTCTAGAACCAAGCACATATCTATTAAGTATCATTTCCTGAGAGAAAAAGTGAGTGAAAAATAAGTTCAACTTGAATATGTGAATACTGGTGAGAAAATAACCGATATCCTTACCAATCCTTTTCCCAAAGACACATTTGGGTATTTGAGAATGAGATTGGGAGTTGTCTCTCCCTCTTCAAGCAATTAATTGGGTAAGGAATTTTATGATTCAGGGGGAGCTTATTCTATTTAATCTTACATCCTTGTGTTTGATCTACTCCAAGGAGGTCGAAGTTTCAAGGTTGTTCTTCTTGTAGCAATAGTTTTTTCTCATGTCATACACTTGTTATTTCTCATAGTATTTTTTTATGTTCATTTTTATTGTTGTCTTTTGACCTGGAACTGCATTTCTCTTTGCTTAGTATGATCTTAATAGGGGGAGAAAATTTAACAATAGTAATGATCTGTCAATGTCTATTCAGTTTTCATGTTGCTATATGTGCACAATGATGATGGTATTCACTCTAAAATTGGTCTTTGTTATGATAGCATGGCGCCCTTTTCCATTGTTGTCAAAGGGGGAGACATTATTTATTTGTTGCAAAGCAGATTGATTGGTTGGTTGGTTGACATCAATGCCAAAGGGGGAGATTGTTGGCATCAGATGCAAACTATTGGCATTGTATTTTTTTATTGTCTTTGGATTTCCATTGATGTCTACTCCATGGTATAATGTCTACTCATAATAGCTACAGGAAGAATGCAGTTGTAGCTATAGGAAGTATGTGTTGCAGGAGGAACGCAAATGTAGATGCAAGAAGTATGTGCTACAACAAGTATGCGTTACAGGAAGTATGCATTGTAGGAGAAATGCAGATGTAGCTGAAGGAAGTATGTGTTGCAGGAAGTATGCATTACAGGAGATATGCAAATGCGGCTATATGAAAGTATGATTTTTTTCTGCTACAATAGTGTGCATATTTTAATACGTAAAAATACAACAATGCAAAAAGTCAAACGGTGGTCAATATTTAATATATACAAAAAGTAAAAAGATAAATTTACAAGTGGGCCAATGAGAGAACATTGATTTGAAAAAAAATATGGAAAACAATATGTGAATTAATGATTTCTTAGTAATGATCTAGAGATTTGGCCAAGTAATGCATTGTTTATCTTTCTAGGGTTTTTGGATGCATAGAGTTCAATGTTTTACGCACCTGAAGGAGATTGATTATGTGCGGCTAAAAGCAATTGGGTGACTACTACTATAGAAGATTGGATTTTCTTCTAATATTATTCAAATGGTATGACAGAGGATAACATCCAAATATGATAGCAAGAAGGTGATTTTTATCTTCAACATAAGGTATGGCAGTTTAAACTCTAAGTTGATTCTTCCATTCAAAGTAGTTACCCATGATCGATGCATATAAGGTTTTAAATTTTTTAAAGTGCAGCAAGCATCAAAATTTATAGTATTCCTTCCTCCATGTTTTAGTTGCATTGGCAGTTCTCTATGATTCAACCCAAATCAGATTTGAGTGTCTCTTTGCTTGGTGGAAAAGTTTTTTGAAACAACGTTGAATGAAAATATTTTTAAAATATCTCATCTTTTTTTTCTTACCTCTTATTGAGTTTGTTTGGTTGTTGGCGATGCCCTAGATTTATTATTGATTATTGAAATCAGATTTGCAAGCTACAGATATTGAAGGCAGATAAAAGCTACAGGAATCTAATTGTTGTTGTGATTAAAAAATAAGGAAGAGGCATTATTTTTCTAATCAATCACAACTAGTTTAAATAGATGTAGTAGCATCAGATCTTCTAGTCTCTCAAGAAGAGCATTAAAATCTAGCAGATGGGATTATAGAAGGAAGATAAGATATCTTCAATTAAAAATCTATTGCTACAGGGATGTCAATAAGTTACTGACAAAAAGATTGCTGAAATATTAGATGAGAGAGAGAGAGTGTGCAGAATGTCATAACCTTCATAGCAGAGAGTTTGGTAGAGGAGGTACGAGTTTGGAGAAGATATTTGATGACTCTAAAAAAATAGAGTATACATTTCTAAGTATTGAAAATTCTATTTTCTGCAAAAGTGTGTGAAGCCATGTTTTAGTTTTGCAAAGACTTGGTGTGTGGATGTAGATTATAGTGTTTTGCAAATTAAGTGCAAGGATACTTGCAGAGGTAGTGGATGATTGAAAACCATAAGTTGTTTAAGGAAAAAAATTTAACAAAAGACTTTCAAGTACAGGAATTTTTTTGAGTTACAAAACTACATTTGTAACATGATACTGAATTTGTAATCAAAAATCTCTTATTGTATAATCATCTGAGTGGGTGCTTAGATCAACAGTAGAAGCTCCTTTGAGTTGGATCTCATAAATCTGGAATTGGTGTTCCTTTTTTGGGTTGGTGCCCATACATTGTAATAGAAAGCATTTTTACTATGAGGTTGGATTGGAGCAGTAGCCTCTAGCAGCTATTCTCACCGAGGTTTTTTACCCATCTTGGTTTTTTCCACATACATCTTGTGTTGCGGGATGATTTTATGTGTTTGGATTATTTTCCTTTATTATTATATTAGTTCATTCTTTTTGCATTTGTTATCATAATGCATAGGAAGTTAAAATTTGTTGTCCACTGTTTTACCCCCCTCTCAGTGGCCATTGTGTTCCTTCAATTGTTATTAGAGCATTAGCTTCCCTATTAGAAATCTTTCTCTAGCTTGGGTAGATTCATATTTGTGAACACAATTTCTAAGCATGAATCCTCATTTGTGAAAGTGCCTATGTTTGATGGCACTAACTATGCCTTCTGGAGTAGAAGAATGGAAACTTACTTTTCCTCCTTAGGTTGTGATGTGTGGATGAGTATCAAAAATCGTTATGTTGCCCCAAACACCTCCAACTGACCCTGATGCTAAGAAATAATATGAGTACAATTCCAAGGCCAAGCATGCTATTCTTAGTGGACTGTCTGATATTGAGTTTGTCAAAGTTATGCACTGCCAATCTGCAAAACAAACTTGGGATAAGCTACAAAAGATTTATGAAGGTGATGAGAGTGTGAAGGAAGCCAAACTACAAAATCTCATAACTCTTTTTTAATGATTGAAAATGAGGGAAGATGAGAAGATTGTTGATTAATTACTAAGAGTTGATGAGATTGTTAATATTGTAAGAGGACGTGGAGAAGAAATTGATGATAATGTAATTGTTAAGAAAGTTCTAAGGTCAATAACATCAAGATATGACAATAAATTTTCTGCCATAGAAGAAGCAAAGGATTTGAAGAACTTTTCCATGGATGAATTATTTGGTTCATTATCTACCTATGAAATGAGGATTGTGAGTGTTGAACCTTCTAAGAGAGAGGTTGCCTTCAACCTAGTGAAGAAAGGAAAAGAATTTGCTGCAAATGTTGATCAAGAAGAACTTGACAATGCTGAAGAAAACTTTTTCAAGAAGCTGAAGAAAGGATCGGGAAAATATAAAGACAAGTTTCCCTTAAAGTGTTTTAATTGTGGCAATATTGGACTTTTTTCTGCTAAGTGTCCTTATGGGAAGAAGGAAGAAAATAGAGAAGAAACTAATAATTTTAGACCTAAGAATTTTTGTAAATCCAAGAAGAAAAACATTAAGAAGAAGATAAGTCTTCTCACTGTTGAAAGTGAAACATCAGATGATGAAAGTGATTCAGCTGAAGACTCTAGTGAAGATGAGAAAGGGGTTAATCTCTTCATGGCTCAAGAATTTTTAAATGAAAAGAAGACTTCAAAGATTGAAAATAATTCTCAAACTGAAAAATAAAAGATAGTTGATAGTGATGAGGAAGATGAAGATGATTCTTAGGTTAATCTTGAAGGAAAGCTGATTTGTGGTCTTAGAGGATTAAACAAGTTGAAGAAAGAGCACTCCAAACTCAAGAATAATGCATTAAAAGATCAATACCACTTACAAAATAGTATTTTCACTCTAAATTCATAGTTGGAATAAGCACATGGAATGGGTGAAGTTTTGAAATCAGAATTTGATGAAAACAAAAAATAATTTCAAAAGTTTAAACAAGAGGTAGTAACTCTAAGAAAAGAGTTAGAGACTTGTCAAGAAGACCTAAAGTTGAGAATGAAAAATGAATGCAGCACTAATGCACTAAATAATATGCTTGGTAAGTAGAAAAAGAGAAAGGAATATAGTGGTATAGGCTATGAACATGGTGAGAGCTCCAATATGGGTGAAAACCCCAAGAAGAAGATTATTTTTACTGTTGCCTTTAGAGAAAATGTCGCTGCCCCAAGTGAAAAAGTTGTTGATGATATTGATGCTGCCCCAAGTGATAAAGTTTATGTTCCAAAAGATAGTCTTGCTGCTCGAAAGGATAAATTTTTTTTCCTACAAGTTAATGTTGCTGTCCCAAGGGTGAGAAGACCTACTTCTGCACTGGAAAAAACAAGAAAAATTTCTTGGTATAATGATTTGTACACCCCTCAATTCCATGGTTTTTTTTTAGATGCAATGCATATGGTCACAAGTTCATACAATGCAAAATGTTGAGAAGAGAAGCTCCAAATTTCATTAGCAAAAATTCTTTTGCACCCTTGAGAGATTTGGCTATAGAGGTCACCATTACAATAATTTGGCACATAGAACTACAGATTGTAAAAGTTTAAGTCAGACTAGTAAAGGCTTAAACTTTCCTATGTTTAATAAGAATATATAATTCTATTATTGTCATAACTATGGACACACTACAAAATTTTGTAGAGAAAGGTCTACCAAAATTTAAAATAATGTGGTTGTTGCCCCCAATAACAAATATTAGCAAACAGTAGTAGAAAAGAAGAATGAAACCAAGCAAGAATGGAAAGAGGTGAGTAAAGACAAAGTGCAGTCAAGCATGATAGCACAAACAACATTAAATGTAGAGAAGAAAAATATATGGGTGATAGATAGTGGTTGCTCCAACCACATGACTGGTGATAGGAACAAATTTAAACAGTTAGAAGATTGGAATGGTGGTTCAGTTAGGCATGGGAATAACTCCTCAATCAAGATAAAAGGATAAGGAACCCTAAGTATTGATGGAAAACTACTCACAAAGGATGTCTACTATGTGGAAGGGATGAAATACAACTTACTCAGTGTAAGTCAAATGTGTGACAACGGTTATAAGTTTTTATTTTATTCCAAAGGATGTGAAATCAGAAAAGAGAACAATGGAAGATTAGTTGATGAAGGTAACATAACAAATGGAAATGTCTACAACTTGAGAGAATGTCATGAAGCTCAATGTATGATTGGAAAAATGGATGAGAGTTGGTTATGGCATAGAAGGCTAGAACACATAAATTTTGACAATCTTGTCAAAGTAAGATCAAAAGGTTATGTGAGCCATATGCCAAAGATAACTAAACCAACAAACATTATTTGTGATGAATGTCAAAAAGGGAAGCAATCCAAAGTGAGTTTCAAGACAAAAGAGTAATCAACCACAAGGCCATTTGAGTTAGTACATACATATTTATGTGGTCCTACAAGGAAAAGGTCTTCAAATGGTGACAAATACTTTCTGTTGCTAATTGATGACTACTCAATGATGACTTGTGTAACTTTCCTACAGGATAAGTCACAATAATTTGAAAGATTCAATGTATTCAGAAAAATGGTTGAGAAACAAAGTGGTTTCAAGCTGAAATTTTTAAGATCAGATCGTGGTGGGGAATTTAGATCAAATCATTTGGAAGACTATTGTGAACAACATGGGATTAGAAGACAATATTCTACTGCTCGAACACCTCAATATAATGGAGTTGCTGAGAGGAATAATAGGAGTGTGAAAGAAGAGGCAAGAACTATGTTTAATGAGTCAAACCTACCCAAAGTTTATTGGAAATAAGTTGTTCTTGCAAAAGTAAACACATTAAATAGAGCCCAACTGAGAGTACACAACAAAAGCACACCTTACAAACTATGGTATGGTAAGAAACCTTCTCTCAAATACTTCAAAGTTTTTGGTAGTAAGTTTTTCACTAAGAAAGATGATGATGGGCTTGGTAGTTTTGATGCAAGATGTGATGATGGGATATTCTTAGGATACTCAACTCATAGTAAAGCATATAAGTGTTTTAAAAAATGCCTCAAGAGAGTAGTTGAGTGTGTACATGTGAGAATAGATGAAGATTTGCAGCAGTCAAAGCTAAAATCAGAAAATTAGATTGAAGAACATCATGATGAAGGTGAAGATAAATCAGAAAGTGAAGAAGATGTAGTTTGAAGACTCCAAATAAACCCCCTAGCAAGTGTGTTCAAAATTACCACCCTGAAAATTAGATTATAGGAAGCAAAGATCTTGGTGTACAAACTAGAAGAAGACATGCTGGAAATGATGATCAAGTCAACTTGTTTCTTCTAACTAAATTCAAACCAAGGAGTTACAATGACACCAACAAGAGTGAAGATTGGATAAAGGCTATGAAAGAGGAGCTACAACATATTGAAAGAAACAAAACATGGGATTTAGTTTCAAGGCCAACTGATAAGAACATTATTGGCACAAAATGGGTGAATGAAGAAGGTAAAGTGATTAGAAATAAAGCTAGACTAGTATGCAAGGGATAGTCACAAATTAAGGGCATAGATTTAGAGGAAACATTTTCTCCTGTTGCAAGATTAGAGGCTATTAGAATGTTCTTAGCATTCTCAACATATAAGAACTACAAGTTTTATCAAATGGATGTTAAGTTCGCATTCTTAAATGGTAACCTTGAGGAAGAATTTTACATGGAACAACCTGAAGGGTTTGATTCACTTAAACAAGGAAATTATGTATTTAGATTGAGAAAAGAATTATATGGGTTAAAACAAGCACCTAGAACATGGTACTCTCGATTGGACAACTATTTCTATCATCAAGGATTCAAGAAAGGATGTGTTGACAGCAATATCTACACCAAAGTAGAAGGTAATCATATGATTATTATTGTTGTTTATGTAGATGATATCATCTTTGCTGGAAACCATGATAATTTATGCAAGAATTTTGCTGATGAAATACAGGAATTTGAAATGTCCATGATAGGTGAGCTGTCCTACTTTCTTGGTTTGTAAATTTCACAATTAGAAATAGGAATTTTTATTTCACAAACCAAGTATGCTAAAAACATGTTGAAAAGGTTTCAAATTGATGATTGTAAGCCTGTTAGTACACCTATCATGACTAGATGCAAATTGTCCAAGAATGATGATTCACCCGATGTTGATCAAACCATGTTTAGATCCATGATTGGAAGTTTATTGTACCTTACTACTTCTAGACCAGATATTGTACAAGGTGTATTTATGGTAGCTAGATTTCAGTCTTCTCCAACACAATCTCATTTTAATGATGTAAGAAGAATTTTTAGATATTTGCAAGGTAGTTTGACATATGGTTTATGGTATGCTAAACATGATGAATTCACTTTTCAAGCTTACACAGATGTAGTTTGGGTTGGGTGCATAGATTATAAGAAGAGCACAAGTGGAGGTGCTTTCTTCCTTGGTGGTAGATTGGTCTCGTAGCACAATAGCAAGCAAGACTCTATTTCATTGTCTACAATTGAAGTCAAATATATAGTTGTTGCCTCATTTTTCTCTCAAGTTATCTGGATGAAGAAAACTCTAAAAGATATTTAGGTAGGTTATTCAGCACCTATTTCACTTATGTGTGATAATTCTAGTGTAATCAATATCTCCAAGAACCCATTCATGCACTCCAGAACCAAGCACATAGCTTTCAAGTATCATTTCTTGAGAGAAAAAGTGAGTGAAAAAGAAGTTCAACTTGAATATGTGGATACTGGTGAGAAAATAGATGATATCCTTACCAAGCCTTAGCCCAAAGACACATTTGAGTATCTGAGAATGAGATTGGTAGTTTTCTCTCCCTCTTCAAGCACTTAATTGGATAAGGAAGTTTATGATTCAAGGGGAGCTTGTTCTATTTCATCTTACATCCTTGTGTTTGATATACTTCAAGGGGGTCGAAGTGTCAAGGTTGTTCTTCAAATAACAATAGTTCTTGCCCATGTCATACCCTTGTTATTTCTCATAGTAATTTCTAATGTTCATGGTTATTGTTGTCTTTAGACCTAGAATTATATTTCTCTTTACTTAGTATGATCCTGACAAGGGAAGAAAATTTAACAGCAGTAATGTTCTGACAATGTTTATTTAGTTTTCATGTTGCTATAGGTGCATAGTGATGATGGTATTCGCTCTGCAGTTGATCTTTGTTATGATAGCATGGCACTCTTTGCCATTGTTGTCAAAGGGGGAGAATTTATTTATTTTTTGTAGAGCATATTGATTGATTGGTTGGTTGAAATCAATGCCAAAGGGAGAGATTGTTGGCATTAGATGTAGATTTTTGGAATTTTATTTGTTGATTGGATTTGGATTGCCATTGATGTCAACTCCATTGTATAATTTCCACTCATAATAGTTGTATGAAGAATGCAATTGTAGCTAAAGGAAGTATGTGTTGCAGAGGAATGCAGATGCAACTATACAAAGTATGTGTTGCAAAAATTATGCGCTATAGGAAGTATGCGATGTAGGAGGAACACAAATGTAACTAAAGGAATTATGTGTTGCAGGAGATATGTAGATGTGGGTGCAGGAAAGTATTAAGTTTTCTGCTAAAGTAGTGTACATATTTTAATATGGAAAAATACAACTATGCAAAAACTCAAATGGTGGTCAGTATTTAATATATACAAAAATTAAAAAGACAACTTTACAAGTGGACCAATGAGAGAACATTGATTTGAAAAAACACATGGAAAACAATATTTGGATTAATGACGTCTTAGTACTAATTTGGAGATTTGGCCGAGTATTGCATTGTTTATCTTACTAGGGTTTTTGGATGCATAGATTTCTAGTTTTTACGCGCCTGGAGGAGATTGATTATGCACGGCTAAAGGATACTAGCTGAATATGGCTACAAAAGATTGGGTTTGATTATGAAATTATTCAGATGGTATGATAGAGGATAACATCCAGATATGACAACAAGAATGTTATTTTTATCTTCAGCATACGGTATGGCGATTAAAACCCTAAGTCATTTCTTTGATTCAGAGCGGTTCTCCAGGATCAATGCATATTAGATTTTATATTTGTTAAAGTGCAGCAAGCATCAGACTTTATAATCTTCCTTCCTCCATGTTTTAGTTGCAATATTGGTGGTTCTCCATGATTCGACCCAAATCAGATTTGAGTGTCTCTTTGCTTGGCGGCAAAGTTTTCTGAAGCAACATTGAAAGAAAATATTTTTAAAATCTCCCATCTATAATTTCTTACCTCTTGCTCAGTTATTTCGATTATTGGTGATGCCCTATATTTCTTATTTATTATTGAAATCAGATTTTCAAGTTGTAGATATTTTGGGAAAATCGAAGCTACAAGAATTTGATTGTTGTTGTGATTAAAAAATAAGGAAGAGGCATTTTATTTTAATCAATGGTAGCTAGTTTAAATAGATGTAGCAACTCAAATCTTCTAGTCTCTCAAGAAGAGCATTAAAATATAGTAGATGGGATAGCAGAAGAAAGATAAGATATCTTCAAATAAAAATCTATTGCTATAGGGATGTTAGAAAGTTACTGACTGAAACATTGCAAAAATATTTGTTTGAAGGTTAGGGTTTTGAAATCAGTTCTATTCTAATTGTTGTAATATATATCCAAGATTGTTATTCATTTAGTATTAGATGAATGAGTGTGCATAATTTTGTAACCTTCAAAGAAGAGAGTGTGGTAGAGGAGGTACAATTGTGGAGAAGAGAGTAGATGACTCTGTAAAAACAAAGTATCCATTTCTGAGTATTGAAAGTTCTATTTTTTGTAGAAGTGTGTGAAGGCATGTTTTAGTTTTTTAGAGACTTGGTTTGTGGATGTAGATTATAGTGTCCTAAAAATTAAGTGTTATCATAGGGATTTTCACCCGCATGCAAATTTTTAAAACTCTACAATCCCATGTAACATTGGATTACTTTCAGGTTGTGGGTATCATATTCAAAAGAAAACCTCTAGATTCTAGGTTGGCTTCCTATATGGTTTTTCTGATTATGGACTTAAAAAATTGATTGGAAAAGGGAAAAGTATTTAATCTAATGCAAAACTAGAAAAACTAAACTATGGTGATGCACCGAAAGAAACCAATGTGCAGACTTAACTCACAAATGATTACCCAGTACTTCTATTTGCACAACCTGATCTAGTAGATTAATCACCTAAATTTTTTAAATAGAGGCCTTGATTAAATAGAATTTTGAGGGAAAACATGGTTTTCAAAACTAAACTATTTAATGAGTTACTTGCACAGTGTATAACTAGTGAACTTAAACTAAACTGCATACAAATATCTATGAAGGAGGCATAAATATTAGAGGTCTCAAAAATTGTAAACACAATAATCCTTCAATCAAATCCCACACAATAATGATGCATGAAATATTGAAGGAAAAACTTGAAAATACTGGAAAGTAAAGGAATCTTCTACAAATCATAAAATAATTAACCTGTAAAAACTGTTGCATAATCTATTAAATTCTGAAAGCTGAGTTACATGAAGTCTCTTTGCTGAAGGCAAAGGCAAAAAATAATAACTAGAGGAAAAAGACTAAATTTTTCCAATATATACAAAATAAGCATGCATAAAGCAACCAAAATGGAATTGAATGAGAACTGAAGTGAAAAACTACATCTCCAATGTGAAATCCGAGTAGAAGAGAAAACCCTGATAAAAATAGCCCAAAACTGAAGAAAACTGCACTTTGTGCCTAGAAATATCCACCTTTGCATGCACCTAACCAAAATACCTTGTGAACTGATGTAGATCTAAAGGAAAAGCCTCAATACTTTCATGACTTGTATAACTGAAAACTGAAGTTCCACTTTGTATATGAGCAATTTTTTTTTTAGTATTTTCAATATTAATCACCTCCATGAATAATCTATATTAAGCACCTTGCGTGCAACATTGACTCGAAATCAAAGCTTAGCTCCTCCATGCACATGGCTTGTACATTTTCTATCCTTTCTATTTTGCATGACAATGGACTATAAGATATCTATAATTGTAAGGTCTATTTCTCATAAGGCATGCAAAAATAAAGGAATTTAAACTCTAATCAAAACTTCAATGAATTGAAGTTGATTTTGCATCTCACAGGCTCCTTGCAATGATAGGTCTTTTGACTTAGGAGATTATAAACCACAGGGAACAAATAAAACATAATGATTATTTAAAATCATTGGAAAAAATCACCCTATGTCAAATTAGGGCAGACAAAATATTTGAACCCTAAACATTCATGATCATTTGCATTAACCTTTGGTGGGGAAGTTTGTTGTGTTGCCATGGAGAGCACTAGGGTTTTTGTTTGAAGCTTAGAACTCGACTATTGTAGCTCAATTCCTCCTCTATAATAAAAAAGTAAGTTGATTTGTTAAGCCATTCATGGCTTCTTCTCACTGCCTTGATAAATTTCTTGACTTTGAAGTGTTGGAATGATGGATGCATAGTGTCCCGAATGAAGCCACAGTCTTCAATGGAGGACCTTTGCCCAGCTGAAATAATCAACCACATAGAAAGTAAACAATAATGGCATTCAAAATAGAGAATCTATTATGATGATCTAGATTAATTTACAAGAGTACATATGTCTAATTATATAGGAAAAAGCTAAACCTAGAATGCATAAGATGTTGCCAAGTGTTCAAATTACATTATATGTGACAACATGAAACCCTAACTAACTACCTAGGGAATGATAACACGATAGAGATAAGTGCTAGAAAAGACAACTCATCTTCTATAAGGGAATCATATCTCAACAACATTATTTATGATTTATTTAATAATGCAACCTAGGACTAAATGATTAAATGAAGACCTAAGTTAAGTTATGGTTGATCCCACAATAGTGGTTTACAATTTTTGGCCAAACTGGACACTGAAATTATTATTTTTAACTAAATCTTCATGTTCGGGCACTTATAGCAGTTAAACCATGAGGAATTTGAAGATGATGCAAACTAGAGTCTCATCACATTTTTTCTGTAGATTCTAAAAGTATTTTTTCAATTTTTTTGGAAACAAATTGCACTTCTTTTTCCATCTCCTGTGAAAACTAGTTTTTTTTAGAAAACAACATTTTTAAAAAGTGACGCTCACCGTATACAACATAATTTTTTTCGTATGAAGGATAAATTTTTATTTTTTTTTAATTTATATTTATAGCTATGATATCTATGAATTTCATTTGGTGTCATAGTTTTTTATTGAATTATTTTTCCTTAGTATTGTTTCGAAGTCAAACCAATTGCTTTTCAGACATAGGCAGACTGTATACAACATAACTTTATTTGTATGTATCGAAATTCATTTTTTATTTTTTCAATGGATCAAGGACATCAATACCCAGCACAAACATATTTAAAAAAAAATTAGTTTAATGATTTTATAATTTTCCACATGTGCAAAACAAAGAGCTTGATTTTTGGTGAAAAACCTATGTTTAATAAAACTAAAAAAACACATACATAATAAAACCAAAACATATTAAAATTATATTCGTGGGATAGCTCATTTTGAGGATTACCATAATAATTTCAAATAAATTATAAATGAATTCATTTGATCCCCCAAAAGGTAAATCAAAAGTGATTTTTTATTAGCATTTTGATAGGTGTAAAGGAGACTCATTTATAGGTATGGTTTAAAACTAGTGAGGTTCTATCCAAGGGGCTTTGATCTAAGGTGGTTTGAAAAAATCCTCTTCAATTGGAATACTTAAAATGAAAATTTTAAAGGCTTAAATCATTATATTTTCTAAAAATATGTGATTTCAGCAAAAATTAGTTCCTCTCAGAAATTGTAAACTAGCTTTGTGGGATCACCCTTATGCTAGTGTAATAAATAATTAATTACACAAACACCCCCCATAAGTGTAACTTAGGGAGGAAATGAAAATGAAATGATTACACATAGATGATGGGTCCCAACAACATGATGGCCATTTTAGGTACCCATGTACAAATGAAGATGAAATGCAACAAATCTCCCATAAATGAAGAAAAAGGGAAAACCCAGTGGGAAGAAAACCCCTCTCCAAAAAAGGATATAAAATGCAGATAAGTGAGGAAGGATGGAGGACTCCCAAATACCCCCCAAGAAAACCATATGTCACATGGATACAATACAATCAATGGCCCCCTATAGGGAGGAAATAAAGAGACTATATAGCCCCCCCAAAACATGTGATCACCTGCAAGAATGGTAAGTGTTTGAAAACAAAACAACATCCAATGTCGATAAACAACATGTCTCCCTTTCGAAAGAAACAAAACCAAGTGCAAGTGCAAAGATGCTTCCCATTTCAGATAGGAATTGAAGGAAGATAGGATGAATATGGATGAAGATGATGTCTCGTAAATATACTCATGCGTCTCCTTGCTTGATGAAGATGAAGATTCCACAACCCACTCAAGTACATACTCAATCAATGAAGAAGGTGACAAACCTAGATGATGTGGAAACTGATGTTAAACAAGATCCAAAGACGGTAATACAACGATCCTTCCATCAAAGGAATAGATAGAAACTTGAGTGCCCCCCCATAATGAAGTGTCCTCAAAACCACTAAAATAATATTGAAGCCAATACAATGGTAGATGCTAAAGAAACTTTGACTCCTAAATGGAATGAGAGAGAAGAAGTCTCATATATGAAATCTCTGAAGAGAAAACAAGTGCCTCCAAGATAGTCTCAGGATTCCCAATCAAGGTTGAGACAACGAAATGTGGAGATTCAAGAGAACTCTCCAAAGTGGAATCTAAATAGAGGAGTGATATCCCCTCAAGAATTTCCTCTGAACCTGTAGAAGTATCCAAGTCAACAATCCCTAAAATAAAGCCATCCTGTGATGTCAAGTTTGGAAAACTGAATGTGTCTCGATGAATGATGGAAGCCTCAATCAATGATTTTGGACAAGGAATCATTGAGTGTGAAGGGATACCAACTATCTTTGATGGAGAAGAAGAATCTATAGAAACCTTGTCAACCTCTTTAGAAGATTCAAGGAAATCCAAACAAGCAACCTCCTGCATAGCAATATCATCATGGGGTATTTGATCTGAGGAATGACATTTTGAATCTTGACCATCGAGGAAGGGTGGAGTATCAGAATCTCCATATATCTCCCAAATCTTAGTCCAGAGGATATGAGGACAATCACAATGATCAATAGCACTCAAAACATCACAATCAACTTGCATCTCAATGATCTCTAAAATAGTGTATGTGTTGCAACTCCAATAAAATTCATGAATACCTTAACTTGAATGAGGAACTTTACCATACAAATATGGCAATAAATCAAGTGATTTTAGATGGTTTATGATCCCTCCCTGCCAATGTTTATAGTTTCTCATGTGCAACATAGTCAGAGAAGGATAATATGCAAGCCCCATAATGTATAATCAAATTTCTCCAAAATTACAAAGACAATGACCTTCAACAGAAAAATAGAAACTTCCAAAATTGATATGCAACTGAACTGATGCCACCCAAATCAAAAAACCTTTGCCCAAGCTTCGGGATATCCAAGTGATTAAACAAATGCACCAAATTGCATAAAACCAATGCAAGAGTACCTGGAACTGAAATTGATCAAATTCATTGGACTGATGAAAATAGTTCTGAATCACCTTCTTGATACTACTTGAATCACTGAATTTTGATCAATGTTTGCAAAGATGTGAGTCTTTGAGTCCAATTTAGGGTTTTAAATTTAGTTGAGTGTATAATTTCCTAACAAAATAATTCAGAAAAAATGATGTAACCACTAGAAAGTACACTAAATTACCTTTTTGATGGTATCTCATTTGTTGATTTTTGATACCCTGGTGAAAAGTTATGAAAAAAAAAAAAATGCCTAGATTAAGCACTCTAGAGGCTAAAATGGAGCAAAAAATTAGCCCCTCTAGGCTTAGCTTTCAGTCACTGATATGACCAATGACCTTGAATGGAAAAAAAATGCCCCCCCTGGATAGGTTGGCGGTGGAGTTGAAGGCAGGCAGAGCGATCTTAACACTTTGGTGGTGCTGCTTGAAGAGGGGTAGAGCACTTTGTCTTTGATGAGACTGTTGCAGAAGGAGACAGGAGTTGTCAATGGAGATCGTCGGCGTCAGAGTGAATAGGTCGGCAGAAAGGAGGATGCACCCAAAAAAGGACATCAGCAGGTGCAAGGAAGAGAAGCTACGGGCGCTGACAACGATGGACCCGATGATGGGACGGTCGCCGATGGGTGGACGGGGAGGAACTCTAGTAGGGGAAAGTAGCTAGTGGTGATGTGATAGGTTGGGCCCCAAAAAAATGTACCCCCTCCTACAAAATGATTTAAATGCGGCTGACAACCAATCTTTGCAGACCAGAAAATAATATCGACAAAAACAATATTTTTATTTTTTTAATATTTCCTATGGCAATTCAAAAAAAATTGCTGGTAAAATATGAATATTAAATCTGCAAAGAAATATGAGAATGTTGAGCAACAAAATATTTAAGCCGATGATTTAAAAAAAAATCAAACCCCAAAAAACAATGTTGATTTTGATAGAAATATATTATAACCTACGGATTGAAAAGGATGATGCCGACTAGAGAATAAATTGAAGGTCGCTCCAAAATATTTTTCTGCAAACTATATTATGACTATAGCCCGAATAGTAATTTTTTTCCAAGCAATATAAACAGCCCAAATATGATTTTTTTCTGAAATAGAAAATGGACTGCAACTAAAAAACATTTTCTTCAGAGGACGACTAGCGAGGGTGATTTTTTCTGTAAATTGTACGGATCGTACGATTGATTTTTCAAACCCTAAAAAAATACCTTTGATGGCTCCCAGGTTGATGTTTTTGAATTTGATGAATGAATAGGCAATCCTAGGATTATGAGGCCTTTTAAAGACAATGGAAAGCTCAAATCTGACTCTATCTGCTCTAGAAATCAGCTTGGTCCTTGGGTGGAATCAAGTAGCCTGCAATGCAAATGTTCAAGCCTGCAATGAATCTCTTTAGCCCAACTTTCTTGATCTTGGGATGAATCTTCACTGGAATGGCTCTAATACCATGTTGGAATGATGGATGCATAGTGTCCCTAATGAAGCTACAGTCTTCAATGGAGGACCTTTTCCAGGAAGAAATAATTAAGCACACAGAAAGTAAAAAATAATGGCATTCAAAATAGAGATTCTATTATGATGATATAGATTAATTTACAAGAGTACATATTCCTGATTATATAGGAAATAGCTAAACCTAGAATGCATAAGATGTTGCCAAGTGTTCAAATCACACTATATGTGACAACATGAAACCCTAACTAACTACATTATTTATGATTTATTTAATAATGCAATGGCCTTGCATTTATCTATTTATTCTTTTTAAGCATTTATTTGTGCATGACACTTTTCTTTTTTTTTTTGTGATCACCTACCGCCATGAGAGAAAAAAATGTGTATTTCTTGAAGATTTAAGCTTTCTGGAGAGTTCATTCTTTATCTGCAAACGAGGTAAGACAACTTCAAACTGTAGCATGGTTTCTTTTATTCACTTGAAGATAATTTTTTTTTTTAAAGGCCATGGCCATGGATGTATTGCTCTGGTTTTTTCTTCATTTTTTTGTGTGTAATCTTCATTCTCTTATTAGTCGCCATGAGCAAGATGATTTGAAGTTTTTCTTGTAGTAAAAGATGGTGAATATTTGTGAGCTTTTAGCTCCCTCTAGGTCGTGGGCTTATGTATGCTTCCATGAGATTTTTTAAGAAATTCTTGTGCTTAAAAAACCTACTTGCTTCAGATTTATGACTTGATAGAAACTTAAATGAGTCTTTACCCTTTGGTGCATAACTATGAGAAAAACCCTCCTCAGACCACGACTTTCTATGCTTGATCTGGGTATTAAAAACAATGTATTTTTCCATCAATATTTTTGTGTTTGAACTCAAAAATTGAAACCATGAAAGCATTGTATTTCTCCATCTCTTGGGCTTGACCCATGGTGGTCTCTTACAACATTTTTTCATTTCTGAAACAAACCCTCATGTGGGTAAATTGTAATAATGAGGAATCTATATTTTTCTCATTGAAACCGCATCTGGGTATTTGTAAAATGCTCCCTCCAAACCGTGTGCTTATGTATTTTCTATTTGGGTTTTTTGAAAAAAAAATTATATTTCATATTCCTATGGATGAACTCAAAATTCAAAGATATGATTTCAAATATGAAAACCCAGATGGGCTTTGAGGCTTTGTGTAATTTTATGTTTTTCATTTTTGAAAAATAAAGCACTCCTTCATTTTTTGGGCTTGACCCATGGTAAAATTCCATTCATTTTAAATATTTCTGATAAATGAGAAAGCTCTTAAAAAAAATTATTGTTTTCTCCCTAGATTGAGATTCTTTGAAGTCTTCTTCTTTAATCTGAACCATGGCCTGCTCCAATGCTATTTTCTTTAAAAAAAAAATTATGATTGCAATTGATCCATTTGTCTATTTTTCAATTTCTTTTTGAACCAAGGCTAAGGCATAATCTTTTTTCTACAATGATTTATTCAAAATATGTTCTCTACCCAATTTTGTTGTAATAGCATAAGACTTCTTGTAGCATCTTGATGCCTCTTGATTCCAAAATACAGTAACATTGTCCTACAGTCATGTGGACTTCCGACTTGGTAGTTATGTAAACTTGTAGACCTATTTCACTTTGACCAAGTCTTAAATACTATGAATAAATCTTTAGTTGTAAGAAACAATTTTAAATGAATTGATACCCTATTCACCCTTTAGTATAAATGGGCTCAATACCTCATCAAGATGCAAAAGTGAATGCAAGGTAGAGCTGAAACAAGGATAACAAATGGAGTTGATACTCTTGCAACATGTTTTGATTGTTCTTTTTGTATGATGAACAATAAGATGCTTTACTCAATCTATTTTCACTATAGTAACTTGAAGGCTGCATCTATAAATTTCTCTTTATGACAACAATCATACTTCATGTTTGATCTTGATATGATAATATCATGTAACAGATTTAAATGAAGCAACCTTATTCTTTCCTATCGTCTCCTTCCTAGAGTAGCATGTTGGGCTCTCTTTTTCTGGGAGCCACATTTTACACCACATGCTAACGCCATATGTTGGCTATAATGACCTAATTGTACCTATACGTGTACATGAAAAAAATGTATTACCAAAAAATAATTGAAGCTAAAAGCTTCCAATGATCTTGGTGCTCTTTGATAACTTAATCATCTGATGTATACTTTGAATGAATGTGGATTATATTTTTATTGGCAATGTAGGCATAGGATTGATCTTTGATTCATCGTTGCTTAGAGTCAATCTCTAATATCATTTCCATTCATCCTATAGGAAAACTCAAGGAGACTGGAGTTGGAGAACTTGGAAAGCTTCAACAACAACATTCAAAGATATTAAGTATCAATGGCTTCAACATTACAGGCAATGATGAACCACCCTCCTTTCTATGTTTATATTGTCTATAGTTGTGTAGTTTACAATTTTTCTTGTACCTATCATTTGATTACATAAATCAAATTAAGCTACTCCCACAACTTGTGTGGGACCTTGATTTTTATAATATAAAAAAAAAAACATTGATATGCAACTGCATAAGTTCCTCTATTACAATTGTTTCATAATAGTACTGAATCCAAAAGTAATCATTTTTTCATGATCAATGAATACTTAGCAGGAAATTTGAGATTATTTGCATACCTTTCAATGATGAATGCAATTCAACTCTACCTATTTTGAGTTGTAGCTAAAAAAATAAGTAACAGTAAGTGCAAGGGTACTTGCAGAGGTAGTGGATGATTGAAGACCAGAAGTTGTTTGAGGACATAAATTTAACAAAATAATTTCAAGTACAGGAATTTGTTTGAGTTACAAAACATAATTTGTAACATGATACTAAATTTATAATTAGAAATCTCTCATTGTATAATCATTTGAGTGGGTGCTCAGATCAGGGGTAGAATCTCCTTTGAGTTGGTGCTCATAAATCTGGAATTGGTGTTCCTTTTTTGGGTTGGTGCCCATACATTGTAACATAAAGAATTTTTATGTGAGGTTGGATTGGAGCAGTAGCCTCCAACAACTATTATCACTAAGGTTTTTTTACTATCTTGGTTTTTTCCTTGTACATCTTGTGTTGCAGGATTCTTTTATATGTTTGGATTAGTTTCCTTTCTTATGCTCTTAGTTCATGATTTTTTCATTTATTTTCATAGTGCATAGGATGTTAAAATATTTTTTCCACTGATTCAGCCCCCCTCTCAATGGCCATTGTCTTCCTTTAGGAATTTCTCTAGTCTTGGTTGTCAAAGAATATTTCCAAGGCTACAAGGCCTTTAGGAATTTTATTAATCTTCAGTTAAATGACTTCATTACCAAAGATTGTGTCCTTTCCTTCCAAATTCTCAATAAAATCTCTAAAATCAATCTCCTAACTCTCATACTCATATACACATTTCAATAATCTTAAAATTTATTCATCATCATTGAAGACTTGTCAATTTTGTATATTGTCCAGGATTGAAGGCCTTTTTTGTACCTCTACCTTGGAGATACTAAACAATTTATGTCATCAAGCCTAAGTGCAATGTTTTCCAACAAATCTGCCACTCTATTTTGACCTTTTTCCATCTACTCAATTCCAAATGTATCAAACTGCTCAATGGAATCCCAAACAACATTCCTATACAACTTCAATATCTTATTTTTTGTTGCATATTTGGATCTAACTTGGGATATAACCAGTTTTGAATCACCAATTATGATTATTTTATTTATCCCATGTTTTTTGGCTAACCTTAACCCCAAAAATAAGGCCTCGTATTCTTCCACATTGTTAGTACAAACAAATGAAAATTTGAAAGAGAACTTGAATGTATTTCCACTAGGTGAAAAAATAATATACATGCACTAGACCCTTCCTTCGAGCTTGCACCATCAAAATAAATTGTCCAAAGATAATATTACCAGATAACTTAGTAATTTCATTTTCAATAGGTGTAGGTCACCTATCAATATCTCTTAGTAAATATTCTACCTTGAAAGAACAGATGCCATTATCTACAAAATGAACTGTATCATCTTCAGGAACATGCTCAATCATGTGTGACACCTTTGATTCTCTAACTATTTTGACATATTTTTCATCAATTGGGAAGGTGGAAAAAGGAATATCACACTACATACTACCCCCATGGAGGCACTCCATTTTTTTGAAAACAACATTCCATAATTTGGTGGAGTTTATACCACTACCACACTCATTCTAAACTCCTTTTCTAGCAATGCAACTAACTTATATGAGAGTTCATGTATCACACCAATCACAAGGAATTTCCTAGAATCCATAGTATAATATTTATCATGGGTATTGCCAATTTTTAGTCCCATTACCTCCATGATCTTAGCTAGCATGATATTATTAGATGCTCTTGAATCAATCATACAATTCTTCAATAATTTTTCATCAACAACCAGTGTTACAAAAAATGGATCTATATTATGAGGATAGTTGATTATTGAATTTCCTACATAAATGTGAGGGATCTTAGTGATTTCTCCCTCAACCTCCTTTTCTTTCATTTCTTTCTTACTCTCTTTGGATGGAGTAGACACCACTAATTCATCACAAGTTGTAGTAGCACCATTGATAAGGGCTACTTCCTTTTTTTATGCTCATCAATTCTCATCATTACAATCAAAGGAACAAAAACTTTTACTTTAGAAAGTAATTGAAACATATCAACAAGAGTGTATTTAGGTAGATCATTTGGTATCATACCTTGTTCAATCTTGTAATTCTTTTTTTTTCACCTTTTTCTTCAACTTTAGGCTTTGCATATTTCTTCTCATCCTCAAAATATTACTTTTGTGTTTTCACCTTTACAACAGGAGAATTGGATTATCCATCAACCTTTGGATTCTTAGCCTTCTTTGCCCAATTTTTTCTCTCTTTCCTTACTTTTCTTTAGCCTTTTCCACTTTATCATTAGCATCTGGTTATTTCCCCTTTTCATTCTACTCTTTGATGAAGAGGATAGTAGCCTTGCCTTGGTCACAACCCACCATTCTTTTTCTCAGATGGTAGGAGCCTCTTGCTTGTTCCACCAAATCTATTGTCAAATTTGCAATTTCCTCATCTGATGGCCTCCTTAAAGATACATCATCCTCAATAATTCTAATATACACACTTCATGATTATCATCATTCTCTTCATTGGAGATAACTTGCAAGTTTTATGCATTTTCTCTTTGCCTTTAATTGTTCACATTGATTTAATGGGACTCGACATTACATGAGCATTCATTATCAAAAAAAATAGATATTTTCATGATCATATTGACTTTAACATCATCATCATGGGATTAATCATAATCTTTCAGTGTTCCTTGTTCACCTTCCACCAACCGTGCAACTGCACATTGGTGAGGAAAGTGAGGAAACTAACACACCATGTGCCAAGGAGTTTCATCAGTGAAATTTTTTTAAGTTCTTTTGCAAAGGATTGGGTGTGACCTGATCTTGTTTAGTTTTCTGATTATTTGGGACTAGCTTTCCATTCTGCTAAATTTTTTTGTAAGAGTGATCTTGGAGCCTTGGGGGATTTTAATTCTTTTGAAACTACTACTTGTTATTTCCAAGCCCCTTTTTCATTTTTTTCAACAATATATTTGATGTCCTTGAGGGTATTCATCACATTATCCCATCTCTCATCATAAGTAGGATTTGAGCTAGAGGCCTTTTCTTGTTTATTCTTGGGATTCTTCAAAATTTTGACATCATCTCTTCTTTCCACCTTACCTAAAGCTCTTCTATTACTTTCAATGTGAAAATAAATCTTGAAAGTATCCCTCAAATTTTGAGGGTCTTTATCTCTCAAGTTGTAAGCCATCTTAGCATCAAATGCATTACAATAAGTAACAAGGCAATTGAATCATTCAACCTCAAGTGTGGTGGTAATATTTTCATATCCTTTTGAAATATAATTTTGAAATAAAATTCCATATTGTTCTATCCTTTAGTGATGTTATTGAATTCATTTAGCATAAATTTTGTGTTAGTCTTATCTCCGTATTTCTCTCAAAAATCTCTTTTAAACTCATCCCATGAGCCAATGCTACCATCAATAAAACCTCTATACCAATCCTTGACATCCTCTTTCAAATATTTCATGAACAATTTCATAACCACATCCTCATGTTCTACCTCAAAATCATCAAGCATATTTAAGAAAACCCTTAAGTGATCCCCCTCGGGTATTAGATTATTTCCAATTAACTTTCACAAAACAATCCTAATATCATTATCAATCTGATTTGGGCATCCAAGAATCACATCAAAACATAACTTACTATATCTTTCTAGTCACATAGGATGAAAATGAAATTGATTCTCTATATCCTCATTATTTCTACCAACTTCTCCATCTCTTTTCTTGCTATCCATATTTATATTAGTAAACTAATAATGGGTACAACCACTAATACTTTTGTTTAGAACTTTGGAATTGGGGGTGGATTGATCTATATGACTAGAAGTCTTCCCATAAATTATGGGTGTAGGATTTTCTATGGAATGAGAGGTATCTTGAGAACTAGATGTTATGGAACCATCTGTTGAGTATGAGGTCTTCAAGAAATCAATCTTTCTCTTCATTTCAATATTAGTTTCCATAATCTACATATTTTCTAATTCCCTTTGTAGATCCTATTTCTCCTTCCTTAATTGATCTAATTCAAACTCGGACTTAAGGGGTAGAGGAGGCTTTTAAAATGTATATTTTTCATTGATGGTCAAATTATTCATAGGATGCTTACCTTTATCAACTGGTGGGTTTGAGACATTTATAGTAGGGTGTGGGGTAATAGTTCTAGTGACTGTGGATTTCATCTGTGTATAAGTACTAGTATCTTTTATAGGATCAAGTTTGGACTTCTTGTCAAGAAGCTCAAATATAATAGGATCGGTGATGATTGGTTCAGGTTCTTGTGGGTTCAAGAATCTCATCTGATCCAACTTTCTTATTAATGTGTCCCTTTCAGTCATAACATTTTTTATTTTCGCCTCTCTTTCCTTATCCTTGTTTCTTCTTATCTCATATTGGATCTTAAGATGTCTTCTAAGAACATTAATATCTCCAAACACTTCCTCAAGGTTTGGGATAGTAATCTCAAAACCTGAAGAATCTTCCAAATCTATAAGACTTTGGCCATTATCAGAAGATCCAATTAGAAAATTAGGTGGTAGAGGAGAATATTTGTTGGGTGTAGGAGGGAGAATTCCACCAATAGCAACATTGGTAGTAGAAACATTATTGTAGTGGGTCCTAAATCTACTTCTTGATTTCCTGGGTCTACATCTTTGGATTCTTACAACACTTATTTGTGAAATCTTCTTCATCCTCATAATACAACCCTAACAAACTCTATTGGTTTTCATGACTACTACTACGATTTCTTGAAGGAATTTGATTCTCAAGTACAAGATGTGGAGTAAACTTACTTCTATTTGTGTCCTTCTATATCCATGACTACTTAGGTGTCTTTTGAAGTTCACCTTCTAACTTCTCTTTTGGGTGCTTCTTCATGTGAGCTTTGGTCTTCCTCATCTTTTTTATGCAACTCTTCTTCTTCACAAACTTCCTTGATTTCTTAAAATATTGCACACTCGTGTTGAGACTTCATATTTTCCAACCAAAATGATTGGGAATTGTAAATAATGATGAAAATTTATACATATCTTGTGGAGAATTGTAAGGATTTGGAAATGAAAAGAATTCCTAAGCCAACCTTCAACACTCTAGGTGGAAGATTTGCAAAGATACACAAAGACTTGATAGAAACTTATGAAAATGACCTTATGATGATAAATGTATTTGACTCTAATTACAATTCTTGGAAAATGCATATTAGGACATGAATATTTTCAAAAATCTCCCTAGTAGAGTTGTCAATCTATTGGTAACTTGGATGGGCAAATAAGACTCAATAATTTTCAATTTCTCGTTACAAATGATATTTCAATATTTTAATGACTCTATGATAGGACATTTTACAACCAAATTTCAAAGTTCATCCCTAGTATAGTCACTAGTCTATTGGTTTTTTTTTAAGAACCAATTTGATCTTCAAAGTAGCCATGGAATTTCCAATTCCAATCCTTAGCAACCTGAAGGGATTAGCCAATGAACAAGTGAAAGAAAAAATCATTTCCTCTTGCACTTCGGGCTCTACAAGACCTAGGAGGGTGATCCCACAATGTAATTAAAGACCTCTACACCTAATGATTGAGTACATTGAAAATAGCAAATAGAATCTCATATAATGGCTCAATAAATGGAATATATCAAGAAGATAGATACTCCTTTACAACACTCAACATTTAGAGCATGAGAATGATTGACTTTAACATGAAATACTAATAATTGTAGTTCATTTAAAAATATATATATATAAATATGATTTTATTTGTTGTTGAATTGACCAAGAAGATGTATCATGAATACAAAACTTGGATCAGTTCCTTAACCTAGGAATGAAACAAATCTCAACATAGACATAATTTGATAACAGGTAAATACATAACATCCTAAAGCTTTAAAAATAATGCATTGCAGCATCACATTCATTGTATCCTATACCAAAACTTCTTATAAATATCTTGGCAATCAAATTACATGAACCTATAGCTTCATCCAAGCAAATTCATTAATTCTTTGAATTAGAAATAAGAAAAAAGCTACATATCCACTAGAAATCAATGAAGACCAATAAAACAACCCTTGATCATTTTATTAATAATCCATGAAATGAGTACAACAAGAGAGAAATAGTATTTAATTTGCACCATTTTCTATTCAATTTTCTAGTACTATTATCAAAAATTACATATGCATATTGATAGGACTCAAAAACCTAAGACAAGACTCTAAAATGCTCTATGTATTCTCATTACAAGACTTTCTCTCTGTGATTGATTAACAACCAACCTGTACATCTGGACTTGAATTCCTTCTTATAGAAATGAAGGATAAAACAAGCTTCGAGACAAATGTACACATGTCCTATTCCTACTGAACTATTAAAAAAATATTCCATTTTGTAGTTACATTTGCAATTCAAACAAAGGGAAATGTCACATGGGATAAAGACCATTTATATTTATTGATGAATATTTTGTCCCACCTTTCAAAAGGAATATTTTTTTTTAGTAATATATTCATTTTCTCTTAAAATTTTACCCATTTACATGAAGCTTGAATGAAAGAAAATCATAAATTGAAGAAATACTAAAGAGACAAAATACCTTGCACGTCTACTTCCTCGTCACCAATTTCAAACTAGAGATAAAAAATATTTTATACTTACTTTATCAAATGCCTAATATGTACTAGTTTTAGGACATGCATTATTTTGCTCCCAACCGTTATTCACCATTATTGCAGACCAAAAGAGAAAAATTGTAAGAACCATCCCATAATAGCATATTAGTCTTCGAAGACATCCAGGTACGTATCTTTTCATGATAAAAATTCTTCCTATGTAGGCTACTTAAATGTCATAATAGTGTCATCCATTGCTCTATATGGAGCATATTTGGTAACAACCCAATTTTCTTCCTTATCAAATTCTTCCAGAGCAGTTCTTGCTAGAGAAAGCATGTCCATATTTTTCTTTAGCATGCTCATATCTGTCCACTCACAAATCAATGTTTCTTGCTTTAAAATTACCTCAATCACCTAATTTCTCCAATCCTATAGATATTTTATTTCACCATTATCCCTCAGTATATCAAGAAGGATACTGTGATTCATTTCATCAATATCCTTAACCAGCTCCCTTATTTCAACCTCCAGAGGCTCAATATTTCCCTCAAATTCTTAAATTCCATTCATAGTTCTAAGAGTAGGCTGGATGTTTATCTTATTCACATCATGTTTGGATCCCAAAGTCATTACCCTCAAACCTTGGAGTCTTGGGATCCATTTATCTATAAGTGGAATTGCCAGTTCCTTATCTCTGTAAAAATTATTTATAGCATCAACCATGGAGGAATAATTATCAAGGATGCTAATTAATCTCTTATCAACTCCTTTATTAAAATTCTCTAATATTACGGTCACAATTTTCAATTTTCTAACAAAAATAATTCTATCATGTTGGCCACAATTCTCATATTCCTTCATCTTTTCAAGGAATTCTTCTTTGCTAATTTCCTTTGCCAGTTGTGCAATTGATGTGTTGGGCTCCTCAATTTACCATGAAGAACTTGTAATAGGGGTGGGAGTAGAAGGTTTTGGCTCTTGTGATGTAGAAGAAGAAGCAATATCTATTTTCATTGGCTCATAAGGCTGCATTTTTTGCATCTTCTCTTTTAGGAATGTCATTTTAGTATGTAACTCCATTATTTATTGTTGGCCCTTGCCATATTAAATCAACAAATTATTATACATTTTTTTAATTTCTCTTTTTTTGTTGTCATAGATTCAATTGCTACCTTTGTAAAATATGAAAAAATCACTAACATAGTTGCAACTTCAATAGCAGAGGTATCAAATACTCTCTTTATGATTAAGCCCCCTCTCTAGTCTGCAAATGTCTCTACAACTTGTAGATTTTTAGTATTAGGTTCTAGAGCCCATATAGCTAATGTATCTGGCTGCTCACTAAATGTAGATCCTTGCAATATAATGGTTTATTCTTCCTCATAATTTTAGAGGTTCTTGGCATACCTCTTCACCATGTCAAAAGCTATTATGGAAGCTAAGTCCCATTCTAGCAATACGCAGACACAACTTTTTCTAACCAATTATCTTCCTTCTTATGTAGTTATTCCTTGGAAGCTCTCTCTAATTTCTTTACTTGAGCTTGTATGACTACATCAATAAATTCTAGGTGTAAACTCCTCTCCTTAGCAACATTTTTTACATTTTCATCTTTCTTGGTCCTCCAAGAAAACTCCATAAAGTCAAAGGACTTAACAAAAGAATCATCATCCATAAATTTATACTCTACCTTCTCTCTGACTTTGTTTGTGTTATTCATTCCCGAGAGATCTACTTTGCTCAGCCTAAGTCCCATTTGTTGTGTGACCATCTCCCTAGGGGAGAAGGCATGCCTTGTTGCATTTCTTCTTCAGTGACCAATATATCATCTTCAAAATCGTCATCATAATCCATGAGGCAACTTTATTCAACCTTTTGTTTCTTTTGGGGTGGCTACCTGGGTGGTGAAACTTTCCTTGATGGTGATTCAATTTCAATAATTGTAGGACTCATTGACTAAGGAGGAGATTGTTGTGGAATTTTATGTACTGGTGAAGGGACTCTTTTCTCCTCTTGTTGAGAAGAGGTAGTCACTTTCTCCTTTTTATTTACTTTTTCCTTCCTCCTCTTGAAAAAGATTACTTTCTTTGAGGGTTGAGAGGTTTGTCTATATTCCATCACAAGGATATCCCCTTCACCTTGTTCCTCTATTATAATAGCCTTCCCCTTGTCTTGAATTAATATTTCTCCCTTCAAATTCCTAACAACTGTCTCAAAATTTTGGAAAACATAATCAATTATTTGCATTACATATTTAATTTCTTCTAGGGTTATAAATTGTGGATCCTTGCCCTTATTTCCTTCTCCAACTTATTGAAATAAATTCACATCATTTTTCTATCAGCTTGTTTCTATAAGTTAAAAAAAAATCATATCACATCTTCTGGGAAGTAGAATTCATGGATGAATTTTGAACTTCTTATTCTCATCTTGAACTGTACCATGAATCGCTCTAGGTCATGGTTTCTTTCTCTCACCCTATGCATCCAAAAAGGCTTAAGCACATCATTAATTTTTATCCATCCTCCTTTTATCATGGAAAAGTATGAGAAAAAAGTGTATGCATGGAACTTTTTTCCCTAAGTACCCTGATCTATTAAATGATTGTTCTCCACATCACCTAATTGCCACATTAATTCCATAAAACCAACTTTTTTTGTCACATCCCTTGGCAATATATGAGGTGAGACACTTGTTCCATACACCCTCTAGATTGTGTAACTTGGGTAAGGGATTAAATCCCCCAATTGTGCTCAATATTTAAATCTAGCCTTCTATCCTTAGGCCTCAAAAAATAATGTAAAGCTAGAGGAATTCTAGGCATGTTCAAAATTGACTCTTCTCAACTTGGAAGAAAAGAAATTCTCAAACACCACATAACTTGACTTGTTGTCATACTTATTAATGAACCTATTCCAACATTGGACTAGTAAATCCATATCACCCTCCTTTTTCTCCAATGTCATATCCTTAACAAAATATGCATCTCCTTTGAATAGAAGCATATGCATGAAAAGAGATTACCAATAGAATCTCACCCCACTATGACCATTCTTTAATTTAACCAGGCCTTCATGAATCTTTTCAACCAAGTATCCTCCATATTCATAGTGTGAAATATGTAGGGTGCTAGATGTGTCCAACCATATACATCTCATCCATGTGAATGCTTTTATTTTGGTCATACCCTATGATTTGACACAAAGAATAGAATATTCTTTGGAAGTAGGAAACAACATAATTGATGGGTAATGGATCCCTATTTTATGGGCCCAAAATGATCTTTCCTTGTCCTTTGACAATTGCCAAATAGTGCTATAGTACTGAGATTTTGAAGGTATGCCTCACCTTCTCATATTCTACCCTAAGTGCCTTATCATCAATTTTCACCATATCCTCACTCCACTTAGTTAATTTAAAGACCTTAGCAATCTCTTGTCTAGTAACCTTTACCATTTCAATTCCATAATATGTTTTATTACTGGGTCATAATTTGCAACCACTTCCTTTAATAGGTCAACATCCATATAGAAATTTGGTACTATCAACTTCCTATATCCAAATTCTATGGGTTACCCATAGGGATACCACAATTTTGATTGTCAAACCAACAACTAAACTATGCCCAACCAGTGTAGGGTAATGTGGCATCTTTAATGTTGCATTGTTTATCTATGAGCCCCTCCACAATTTGTGTACCTCAAAATAAAAATTGACCCTTAGGTTTTTTTGATCATCAAAGATTGCACTTCTCCAAAAACCTTATGGGAAATTTAGCTAGTGGGGGACGAATTTGTGCCTCACTAAATGAACTCTAGGATTTTTATAGGAAGTCAGATCTTATTTTTGTTTTGGGAAAAAGGTAGAAATAAATTCAAATAAAACATAAAATATGGTGATGCGCCAAATATTTTACAACATTTCAAACCTTAACTATTCCTTACAACTAATATGATAGACACAGAATGTCACAAACCCTTCATTGTTGGGAAGAGAACTAACAATAAAGGCTAGAGAAAGCATGGTGTAGTATTTCAAATCCCCCCATGCGAAGCACCCATTAAGGTCCAATTAGACATAAGAAAAATCTAACGATTAATAGAAATATCCAAAAACTTATAGCACCCTTCTTCCTTCATAGCATAATATGGAAAATGGGAAACGTTTTACAAAAAATGGAAAAGTTCACTAGACATAATCCAATTCTCGAAAGATAGCATTTAACATAGAATCTTAACAACATGAAATTTAGCTATTTGAACTACCAATGAAAACTTACCACATTTTTTTTAACATGAAAAAAATATAACAGAGAAATTTGACAAAGGCCATAGCATACATAATTTCAAATATTTCTCCCAAATAGATCGAACTTCTATAATATATGAACTGAAAAAAAAAGTTCAGAAACCAATCTGATGATAGTTTGAATTAAATATAACATGCCAAAGAGAATAGTAGTATTCTATAAAAAAACCTTCTACTTCTGATAAAATATAACTCCCTAATAGATCAATCCTTCGAAAATATCTTTGAAAAAAAAAACTTTTTAAATATATGTTGCCAACACCTATTTATAACCAAACAAAGAGAACATTGTTGCAAACATTCTAGATGTAGAAAATACCATGTGTCTGAACCTGATAGCTCACAATCCGATTATCCGATCTTAGATCTCGATTAGATCGCGTCAATATTCACTCATTAAGTCAACAACTTCATTAATGGCTTTAGATATTTTAGCGAAGATAGTTTTCCAAAAACAATCAAATTTTAACATAGCCTAGAAAAAAATTGATCGATCAATCATAGAGGTTGATGATGGTTAATCAAATATTCCACCCCAAAAGTAAGATACACATCGTACTCCTTGACAAACTCTACCCAAAGATATCACTCTACAAAAATTACGAACTGTCTGACGCCAATAGATGACATGTCAAGAGAGCGGGTGATCTTAGATTTTTGAGAATAGATTTGAAGAAAATCCCTGCCAAGCTAACACGTGCCCTGACCTATGCCCGAAAGGAAAATGATATGTAAATAAATCCACACAGCAACCATGTGGCACATTGCACGCTTTTATGTAGGAGTAGTCTTCATCCTTTGAGAGCGGATTCATCTTGAAGCCAAAAAATAGTAAAGGCCAAAAACCAAAGAAAAGATTAAAGGAAAAATTTACTTAAGGTTCTTGTGACTCATAGGGGATCTTCACTTGTGGAGGCAAAAACCTAGAGCTTTGGTAGTTCCTGGAGTTTGAGGAAAGTGGAGTGTTGTACTTCCCAATCCAAATCAGTGGGCCGGATGAGGGTGTATAAAATCTCATATGCTTGATCCAGATTGAAGAATTATTTAAAATAAACCCCTCCCCACCTTGATGACACAACCCTAATGTAGTAATAAAGTCAAGAAAGGGGAAGGATTTCCCTCTCGATTTCCTCAATGGTGGGTGATGGACTTAGACTTGGGAGTATTATGGAAGTCTGTATTTTGAGTCTAATTGCATCCATGATTTGGTCGATTGATAACACTCCATCATCTGGTGAGAAAAGAGTGGGTAATCTAGATTCAAGTAGAACATTCAACCCCTTGATCTCATTGACCTTCTATTCAACACTACCTAGAAATATTTTATTTTTATCGCGACTTTGTGGCAGTTGATGAATTCACTTTCTTTCCTTGAGGCTGCTCTTTGGTTGGGAATTTTGGCATCTCCTAAAGCTTCTTTCATGGCCTTACATAACTTGGAGATTATTCCCTCTAATTTCACAGCTCAGGGAGCATACATATGAATAATTTGGTTGACCACCGGGCCAACCTTCTCATTTAATTCTTGAACATTCCTCAAAAACTATAAGACTTGCTTCAAGGCAATGAATGCAACTATGATTCTTTATCAGGGGAAAATATGCCATTATTTTACCTATTATTTTCTTTAACCTTTGTCATCCTTCCTAATATTTCCTATCACTCCTGTCACTTTTTGTTAATGAACTAGATATATTCTATGAAATAGAAGGAAAGGTAAAAAGTAGTGGAAAATACTCATTTCTTTGACTATTGCTAACTATCTTTGTGATTTTGGTAATAGGATATGTTTAAGTGGTTGAAAGCAAGGCTTCAAGGGCATTAGTGTAAGGAAGACTAGGTCATTTGAAGTCATTTTGTCACTTTGGCTATACTTGTGTTGAGATTAGCAAATCTATTTTGAGTTGTTATGTTGTTTTAAGATATTGTCAAAAGACTTTAAGCTATTTTTTATTATATTTCAATGGTTGTTGGTTGTAAGACACAAACAACCAAAACGCTTATTCACTTTCATCTACAATAATTTTATGGATATAGGCATAATAGAAATAATATACGGACATAATAGAAATCATATATTGGTAATTAAATTTGTGTTCCTAATTTTTTGCTACAATCTGAATGAATGATAGTTAGTGTGGAGTAACTCTGTGTTTGTGAGCTTCATCACTCAATAGCCAAAAAAGGCAGTGTTAGAGTAATGAATTATTACACTTAATTAATTATATCATACTGGTTAATTAATTAAGTCATGTATTCCTTTAGTTGCTTAAGTTAAACTTAGGCACATTAATAATTGATTAATTATTAAGTGTGCACACTAGGGTTTCATTTAGGGTTTCCCTTTTAGGGTTTCCTGATCTCCTTCATAAGGATTGATCTCTTTGTAATAATTGATTCTCAATAATGCATTTTTACTTTGAGGTTTACAAAACATCTTCTTTGGTTCTGCATGTCTTTTCCATGTGATAAGTGATTGCATGTAGGTGATCTTAGTTTCTAACATGGTATCAAAGCTCCAGACCTGCAGCTGCCTATTCATGATCTGAAGATATGACCTTTTAGTGAGTTTCAAGTGCAAGGGTTTCCACAAGCATCTTTTTTGTAAGATCTTGGGGTAGCCAATTTTTTTGTGCATTTTTGGGCTAAACAAACATCACCATCGCGTTCAGAGCGCCCAAAAACCCTAGGAATGCTTGTCAAATCGTCGATTTTGGTGCAGTTGATTTCTGAGGCAAAAAATTTTTGCTAGGGAGACTGTACGACCTCCCCATCACGCAATCCGAGGTGATTTTTTTAAAACAAAATAAAAAAGGCGGCATCATTAGAGTGGTTCTAGAGTGTGGCACTGCTCGTGAAGCAAAGGTCTAGTAGAGCCCGCCAATCGCATGGTTGTGTTGCCCACCCAGTTTGGCGGTGACCGCCAGCCATCTGGCTAACCACCGATGGGTAAATTTTTATTTTATTTTAATTTTAAAAAAAAAAAAAAAAATCTACCACCAGGGTCATATGGGCAACTAGCGCTTGACCCTGGGGGGCTTTTTTTGCTTTTTTTGCAAAATAAGCAGAATCAGGAAAATGGGCATAACTTTTCACTCAGTTGTTGAAATTGGGCAAACGAGATATTGTTGGAAAGTTGGTTCCAAGCACTATCCAGTGGTGCTGGTTTTTCTGACAGTTTTTTCAGCTGGTTCTTTTTATTACTATCTGAAGTCAGATCTTCATTTATGGCTCTTGAACTCATAACTTCTTGCCACGATCTCCAATTTTTGCGATTCTTGTGACGTTGGAAAGGTATTAAGGAGATCTATTTTTTCAGTCATGCACTTTTTCTATATCTATCCTAGGTTGATTGATTAGTCCATATTTGGCCCGATGGGTTATTTCGAGATTACTTGGATGGTTTGGCAGTTGGGAGGGTGCAACTTGCATCTTTGCTCTTCGTTTTCAGTAATACTTCATTTCAATAATCGACTGTTGTTTCATAGATTCTAGGGTTGTTCCCGTTTGGAGTTTTCAAGTGTTCCATGGCATCGGGTATGTTGTTGCATCATTATGATTCCGATATGGTTTTCTCTAGACAAAAGTATCTTTCCTTGCTTGTCGAATTGCGGTTCCAGTGTTACTCTACAGTGCTCTTCCAGTGCTTCTTTGCAACATGTCATCTCATTGTAGGGGGGTTTTTCCCACTGGGTTCTCCTTCTCTACCTCTTTCTTGTATTTGTAAATGGGTACCTGATCGGGCCTAGTGGTCAGGACCCATATTTGATTTCATGCATCTTCTTCTAGTTTTTTAGCTTCTTCCTAAATTTATCTTAAGGGGGGGTGTTAGAGTAATAAGTTATTACACTTAATTAATTATATCATACTAGTTAATTAATTAAGTCACTTATTCTTTTAGTTGCTTAAGCTAAACTTAGGAACATTAATAATTGATTAATTATTAAGTGTGCACACTAGGGTTTCTTGATCCCCTTCATAAGGATTGATCTCTTTGTAATAATTGATTTTCAATAATGCATTTTTACTTTGAGGTTTACAGAACATCTTCTTTGGTTATGCATGTCTTTTGCATGTGATAGGTGATTGCATGCAGGTAATCTTGGTTTCTAACAAGCAGGTCCCACTTACTCGATTTTTGGTGATCTTTCCATTCGATATATGTGTTTGGTAATGTATGTTGTCATTTCATAGCTATTCGATTGGTTTCATATTGATTATTGTGTTAAGCATCAGATTCTTATTAGCATAATTAATATTTGTGAATGCACTAATCTTTATTGGTTTTCTCAATACTTGTCTGTATGTATAATTTACTTATCAACTATTATCAGTATTGTTAAGAATAATTAGATTTTGATTAGTAAAATCATTGTGAGTTAAGGAGTTGAATGGTTAACTAATGTCGAAAACCTATTTACATTTAGTATTTTAAGTTTGATTTTGTTTATTTTATTTCAAGAAAGATTTTTGTTCTATTGTACAGAGATTTTCAGTTTTGTTATGTTGTGTTCCAGTAATACGTTTTCTACTGCATAATCATTTATTTATGGTTTCATGTCACACATGTGATAGGAAGTCTACCAATAAGAATTTTGTTCAAATGTAGATTACATTAGTTTTCATCCATCAACCCTTAGTTTATTGATTGTAGCTCTTCGTCATACTATCACAACATGGTTCAAAATCCTACATTCCTGGATTGACACTTTAAGATGAACTGAGGAAGCCATTTCTAAGATTTAATTCAAACCCATTATAAGAAAAATTTGAGACCATAGTTTAATCCAATCATTTTGGCATCGTTGTAGAGGAACGGTGTTAGAGGCCTTCATTTATAGTAAACTAAGCTAGGAGCATTACGCTAAGGACTAAGGAGAAATTCCACATGATAGTCGACCTCGTTCAGATAAATAGCCTTAGTTTTCTTTGTCATAAGTCATTTAGGTGCATGAATCATAGTAGGGATAGTAGAGAAAGATTCATTATAAAATAAAAGGGAAGTAGTTCACAACCTGAAAAACCTAAAAATAAATCAAAAGCATCCATTGAGAGTCCACAACTCGAAGAATAACAAGACAAGTCAAAATTGCCCATTGAAGGAAGTAGCTGATCTCAGGAGAAATTGAAAACTAAGTTGCAATCATTAGAATTACCTGAACCTGATCTTGAGAAGTGTGCTATTGAGACCACTATTGTTTAGACACTTGTAGGTACTCATCCAATCTCTTCTGAGATATTACACATAAAAGGTTGAAAATATTTTCCAAGAGTCTTATGGGGCTAAAGTTGGTCCATTTTTAGAAACCCAAGAGCCATTTAAAACTTATTTTACCCCTTGGGAATTAGAAGTCATGGATCCCAACAACAATAATAACTAAAACAATAATGAAAATAACAAAAAAAATAATAATCATAATAGGGCATTGACCAACAATAATTCGATTACCTTTGAGTTTCTAATCACACATCCTGAACAAGAGGCCCCTATAAAGAACATTCCTCATTTTTCTTTGCCTATTTTTCATGGTCTTTCGATTGAGGATCTTGACATTTTTTTGTTTGAATTTGATTTGTTGTTCCATAGCTATGACTATCAAAGCAACGCACAAAAACTCAAAATATTTCTAACTACATTAAAGGATGCCACCCTATGATGGTTTATGAACCTTAGGAACATCAAAACTTGGGAATTCATGAGGGAATTGTTCTTGAGTACCAAGAATATTGCAAAACAAAGGACGTTTCAGATGAAATTTTTTGTATGACTCAAAAGGAAGACAAGTTTGTGGAGGACTACCTTGAACACTTAATTTTTAGTCTTCAAATGTCTCACCAATAAGGACTAAATGATGATTCTATTAAAATTTTGTTTCTTAGGGGCATAAGAGACGATGTTATGGAATCTGTAAATTTAATAGGAAAAGGGAACATCTCCAAAATAGGATTTGATGATTTATTTGATATTTGCAGGAACTATTCGAGGTCTCAACATTTAGGAAGGAGCTATCCAAGTAGGCCTTATACCATAGGCAATGCGATAGGTATAACGAAATGTGAAATAGGAAATTTACTTGAGAATCTTAAAATAGATTTGTTGAGTCATATGGGTAAACAAATAGACACTCTTTATACCCATAGGAAGCAAGAGGAAGCCGAGAAGGCCTTGGCCATATTTTTTTCCAACATGTCACAAGAGACATGATAGTGAGGATTTCCCATACAATAGGACAAAAATCTCATCGCTAGAAGAAGTTAGTAGTTCTACCTTGAGGAATCTTCCTATAGGTGTAATTGAAATGGAATATTCTGATGAAATCGATTGTTACATGGCCCCTAGGAAACCTTTTCCATCCTGAGTAATGCACCCTAGCATGATGAATGATTATCTTTCCCTTGGACCTAGCTAACCCAATTCTTATCAACTGGGATGGTATGGAAACAACCCCATACCCTCAATGGATGCCACAATACTAGTGTACTTTATAGTCGTGGCAACAGGCATGTAGGTCACAATTACCATAACCATCACCATATCAATAACACCATTTTTGTTGCAATCACTATTTCCTCCTCCTCCTATGATCAACCCATACCAGTAGTCACAACAACTTCTTTTGGCCCTGCCATCATCGATCGCTCAGCCTGTCAATCCAACAAACCATCCAACACAACCACCAAGACCTACATCAATGCTAGCCCAGCCAAATCCAAACCCCAACAATAAGGCAACCTAGCCTGTGTATAATAATGAGGCAACAGGCTACCCTACCTATCCCATAAATACATTAGAACTAGATGGAATTTAGTTAAGGTTGGGGAAGGCTCTTCAAGGGCCCACCACTATAGAAATCAATAAAGAGTCAGAAGCAAAGCCAGCCAAAGAACCTCCCTTTCCCAAATGATTTCAGTTTAAACCAATACAAATGGAGGACTCTCAACCTGAATTTGATTTTGTTAATGAGTTTTGCAATGTTAACATCATTATTCCTTTGTTTTAGGCCATCAAGGACATCCCCGTCTATACAAAAACAATTTGAGATATATGTATTGAGAAGTAGAAGAAGAAGCAAGACCTGAAGAACGTCCAATTCATCAGAAAGTTGGAAAATCTTAAGCCTGGAAACATAACCATTCCAAAATACTCAGATCTAGGAAGTCTTGTCATTAAGGTATCTATTAGTAAAGTAAGCATTCCTAATACCCTTATGAATTTGGGTGTTGCAATTAATGTTATGACATATGAATCAAAGGAAAGATAGTCATTAGAGGGACTTAGACCTACTCCCATAGATCTTCAAATGATAGAATGATCTTTGGTCAAGCCCGAAGGAATGATTGAAGATGTATTCCTTTGTGTTGATTCATGGGAATACCCAACTAAATTTATGATTTTGTAGCCAAAAATTAAGATGGGGTGACACCCCCTGATTTTGGGATGACCTTGGTTAGCAGCCACAAATGCATTTATCAATTGTCAGTCGAGGAACATGGTCATTTCTAATGGAGAGCACAAGAAACAATTGAATCTATACCCGCAAGCACAATCTTTTTTAGAGACAGAGGACCCAGTTTGGATTGATAGTGACTTGGATGAGTCATTGCCAATTCTGACAATTAATAAAGCCTTAGATATGGAGGAACCTACTGAGGAAAATTTTCATGTTAATTTTCTTCAAAACAGGTATAGTTTTAATGAAATTTTTGAAATCATGGTCCTCCATTTAGGTATAAATACTCAATGTCCTTTTGGGAACTTTTCATTGGTGGGTATTTCATGATCTGTTCAACACTTTATCACATTACATCAGTTGTTACCCCATAATTTATTGTATGGTTCATTCTTATCTTCTAAAAATTCTATTGATATGCCATCCACCTCCCAAGTCTTAGCCATTAACTCACCTACACAACTAGAAGCTATGGAAATTTTTCCTAATCACACACTTAATATTAAACCACAGTTAACCCTTGAAAATATCCAAGACCCTATTTCCATGCTTAGGAAAAACAAAGACGCATTCACCTAGGAATACCAAGACATGTGTGGCATTCATCCTAACACCTACACCCACGACATTTACATTGAAGAAGGTATTCATCCAATTAGGCAACCAAACGTCGACTCAACCCTGCCTTGCGTGAAATAGTTAACGACTTACAAAAACTATTAAATGTTGGTTTTATATATCCTATTTCAGATAGTCAGTGGGTTTCTCCTTTATTTGTGGTTCCTAATAAAAATGGTAAATGGAGATTTTTTTATTTATTATAGAGCATAAAATAAAGCTGCTAAGAAGGAACATTTTCCATTACCATTTATTGATCAAGTATTGGACACTCTTGTAGGTAACAAGTTCTTCTCTTTTTTGGATGGGTTCAACTATTACAACCAGATTTGCATAGCACCAGAGGATTAGGACAAGACCACTTTCACTTGCCCTTGAGGCACCTTTTCCTAAAACATCTTTCCATTTGGTTTATGTAATGCCCTTGCCACTTTTCAAAGAGAAATCTTGAGATTTTTTTTGGATCTTATAAATGATTGTGTAGAGGTGTATATGGACAATTTTACTATCCATGATAACACTTATGAAGAGGCTAAAACAAATTTAGAAAAGGTACTTAGGTATTGCATAGATACCTGCTTGTCATTAAGTCACAAAAAATGCCATAGGCTTATGACAAAAGGGATAGTGTTTGGCCATTCAATCTCCTCTAAAGGTATCCAAGCTGATCCTAAAAAGATCCAAATTATCCAAGACTTGCCTACACCCTCTAGCCAAAAAGATGTCTGTATTTTTCTTGGTCATGCAGGGTATTACCGAAGATTTATCCAAAATTTCAGCAATATTGCCTCTCCCTTGTTTGCCTTACTAGCTAAATGCATTGCTTTCTCTTGGATACCTAAGTGTCAAGAAGCCTTTGAGGCCATCAAGACAAAACTTGTAACCACTCCAGTTCTTAGAGGTCAAAACTAGGAACTACAATTTCATATTCACACTAATGCCTCAAATTGTTCGATGGGAGTTGTGCTTGGAAAGAAAGAGGATAATCTCTTCTATTCCATCTACTACATTAGCAAGAACTTCACAAGAGCCGAGGTAAACTACACGGTAATTGAAAAATATTTTTTAGCCATTGTGTATGCAATTAATAAGTTTCATCACTATATTACTAGTTATAAAGTATTTGTCCACATAGATCATTCAACAATTTGGTTTTTAATGAATAAACTTATTGTAATTGATAGAGTTATTAGATGGTTTCTTTTAATTTAGGGATTTAATATAACTATACTTGATAAGCTTGGTCGAGAAAATATGGTTGCTGACTTTTTTTCTAGGTTACAACAGCCAGAAGATGAACCTACTCTAGTCGACGATGCATTTCTAGATGAGCACCTCTTTCCCATTTCAACAAAGAGTCCATGGTTCACCAATATTGCAAACTATCTAGTTACATGCAAGTTCCCACCACATTTCTCTCTGAGGGAATGACGAAAGTTGGTTGAACTCAGTGGATAGTACAAATGGATCAACAGATTGCTCTTCCACACTGACACTGACAATATCATGCGGTGTTGTGTACCTGAAGACAATTTCTTCAATATACTTCATGCATGCCACACAGAACCATATGGAGGATACTTTGTTGCTCAAAGGATTGTTCAGAATATTCTCACTGCAGGCTACTATTGACTTACAATCCACAAGGATTGTAAATGCTATGTTCATCACTACGAAAAATTTCAGTGTATGGGCTTCCCTACACATTCCGTCAAGATGCCCTTACACCTGTGGTTTTACATGGAGCCATTTGAGAAGTGGGGCCTTGATTTTATTGGCCCAGTCAACCCACCATCAAGAAATAAGGAATACATCCTTGTGTGTACCGATTATGTAACCAAGTTGGTCAAAGTGGTAGCCCTAAAGCATGCCAGAGATACAAAGGTAGAAAATTTCTTGTAGTCTAAGATTTTCAATAGGTTGGTGTGTCATGAGAGATAACCACAGATCAAGGATCACAATTTATGTTTGAGCTCATTTCTGCCTTTGTTAATGAGTATGAAATCTCCATCACAAGTCTACACCTTATCACCCTCAAGACAATGGGTAGTTATAGGTCACTGATAGGGATATTGAGAATATTCTTAATAAGATATTTTCTCTTCATAAGCGTGATTGGGTTGTATGACTCCCTAAAGCTGTGTGGGCCTATCAAACAACATGGAAGACCACCACTGGTCTGACCCCTTATGAACTTGTATATGGTAAGAAGCCAGTCCTTCCCATTGAGTTTGAGATTAAAAATCTTCACACTGCACTATAGTTGGGCATGATTATTTCTAATGCACAAAAGGAATGCATTGATCAACTACATTCCTTAGATGAATTGGGCTAGGAAGCACTCTTCCACCAAGATTGTTCAAAAATAGTGAGCTCTATGGCATGACCATCACATCTAACAATGGCCATTTAAACCTAGAGATTGGGAACTCTTATATGAATCCCTCTTCCAAGACATCAAAGGAAAGTCTCACACATGGTGGCTAGGACCCTACAAGATCCATAAAGTATATGCTAATGGCATTGTTCATCTCTGTATAGTGGACTCTGAAAGAAGAACTCTCCTTGTCAATGGTCACCACCTCAAACTATATAAAAAAGCTCTTTCCAAAGAAGCTTTCTTTTTAGAGGTGGCGAAGGAGCTTACTATTGTTCCTTTTGGCCTCCTTTGAAATTGATCAATAAAAAAAAAATTAAAAAATTAAAAATTAAAAAAAAAGGGCAATAAAAGATCCAACAATGAAAACCCTTTTGGGTGTTGTTGGTTGGTTAATGTTCAAAAACCAGTTTCCAGCGAGCATTTCCTATTGAATAACCTTAGTGGTGAAAATCATTTTTTTTTTGCACCACTAAGCGGTGGTAGATTGAAATCCAGGCAACTAGCAGTCTATTGTGGTTAAAAATATAAATATATATTTTCACGAGTTGGAACCCCCACCTTCCTATCTCTTTCTCGCTAGGAACTATTTTACTTTGCACTGTAGGTTCTTGGGTCTCTCACTCCATTCATTTGAGTTATTCTTTTGACCTCCTGTTATGAACCATGGCATGTACTTTAATGCCTCCCTGTGATATCCTTTGCCATTGTTCCTGTCATTTTCTTGTTAGGAACCTCTACTTAGGTGCCTCTGTTGGTTGGTTTATTTTTAGCCCATGGTTTTCTGACCTATCGCTATACCTAATATTACTCATTCCTGGATGATTTCTACACCCTCCATTCCCAATTCTTCCATTCATGTCACAATGGTTGTTTGTCGCTTACAACCAACAACCATTTCTCTGATTCTTCTACATTCATGTCCCCTTTGTGACAGGAATTGTTGCAAATATCCTCTAATCAGGCTTCTTGTATTTTCTTCGCCAAGAGCCTTTTTGTTTTTGTATCCATTGGGCAGTATTCCTTTCTCTGTGATTGATTCCATTATCTACTTACGTTTTCCAATGCTCCGACTAGTTGAACACCACCATATCAGTTGTCGTAATTTTTGATTGAGGTTTTCTCATGCTTTATTCTACTCGAGGAGCTCACTAGCTAGTTGATTCACTTTGATTTCAGCTCTATCATGACTGTACCTCCTACGCTACTCTCTTATCATCCTATCATTGTTGTTGGTTTGGCATTTACATCAGCATTAGTTTTTCCACAAGCACTGCCACGTCGCCACTTCATCAATATTCATCAGTAAAGGTATTTCACATGTTTTTCTTTTATTTTTTATTTTATTTAATATCGACAGTTCATTTAATGATTGTGACATCACCCACCGATAGGTAACCTGCTAAGCTAGGGGGGAGTGTCACATCAGCTATCATGTCTCATCCTTTCCATGCAAAAATCTATCCCATCATATCTATACCCTCTTATTTTTGGCATGATCTTTCATAACCATCATTATTCAATCTCTCCTTAATACTAAAAGTAATTATTATTATTTACTCATAATAATAGTATGAAACAGCCATTCCTTACCCACCTACCATAAACCATTTCTTACCTTCATTCTAAATTCTTAATTTTTATACTAGTTAAGTTTGTACTATCCCTGGTGGTAGTTGTTTCTACTAACCAACTTTGTCCATACGCTATACTGGGTTCGAACTATGGACTGTTCATATTGCACCTCCTGGTAACAATATGGTAGGAGAACGCAAACACAGTTATGAGCCAACAACAATGGATGACTTGAGGGATTTGGTGATTTTTGAGGCATACAAGATATTCAAGCAATCAAGATGGGATGCATACTTTAAAATTCTAAGGGGATATGATGATAAGTTGGCTCGTGAGTTCGTAGCGACCTGCAACACTAAACAGGCGTGAGTTCATGGTTTGGAAATTCTTGTTTCAGTTGAAAACATAGCAGATGTTACGGTATTTCCATTAACATGGGAAATTTATTTTCCTGATAATTCTACATGGGAAAGAGATCTCAAATCCCTCCATAAAAAGTTCTTGAAGCTTGGGGAGTCGGTCGAAGTAGTTTCTAGTCAAGGCACAAAGTTAGCTTCACTTCCAGTTCCCTGGAATGATGTGACAATTTTTTTTATTCAATACTTCACTTGCGAGGGGAGGTATGTATATGTGTATGCCAATAAATTTTGGCTTATGATACATTTCAGATGGGGTGCATTTGTAAATATTCTTTTCTTTGTGTATTCTTCCCTGATGAAAATGCGAAAAGTAGTTCAAAGGGGTAGTAAAAATTTATTAGCCCATCATGGGCTTATCAAACTATTGATTGTAAAGAATTGAAGAATTTTTCACCTCCTAGAGACTGGGACTCATTTTTTTGTAGATGAAACCCCTAAAAATTCTATGGATAATGCCCTCCCTAATACTTCAGAACACTCTACAGAAGAAGACTTCCACAACATAGAAAAATCTTTTGGTAATTTAGAGGAAGAGGAGTCAGACCATACAAATTTAGAAGAGGGTAATCAACAAAATAATGGTTCTGAGTCAAAAGCCCCTCCTAATAGCTCTTAAAAATAAAAATTACAAACCATAGGGTCTAGTAGTAAGAAGGTTAAGGGCTCCAACACTAGATGACCTAATCTTAAAAATATTGAAACCACTACACCTAGCTCTAGGGGTGAGAAGAAGCAGCATAGTGGGTCAACCTCGGCTGCTATTTTAGAAGATTTTTTTTTTCAACTGATCTCATAGACAAGCTAGTAAATTTGGATAATGTAGCTAGTGGTTTAAACCCTCAAAAAATTGAAGAGTTCAAAGAGTTAACAATAACATCCACAGTCTCCCAAAAGACTAAGAGAACAAAAGTTGTCACCAAAGAATTAAGAAGAATTAAGAGAAATAAATGGAAGATAGACTTTGAGGAATCTCCGCCAAACCAAGAGAGGCTTCAACAAAACCTTGAAATTCCACCCTAGAACTCTCCAGTCTTAGAAGAGATATCGATCAACCAAGAAGAAATTCTTGACAAAGACATTGTTCAAAATGAGTTTGCACTAGCTAAAAGTGATGATGACCTTGGTAACCCTAAAGATCAAAGCCCTTATGCAACTAATCAGGAAGGAGGATACCAATTAGAAGAAAGAGTAGAGAATGAAGTGAATGTGTTGGATACTCAGGAATAGGAAAATGTTGCAATTCCCCATCATGAACAAAAATAAAAACAAGAATCAGAGGCAGAAGAATAATATGAAGAAGAGCATCCCCTACTCACTAATGCTGAAATCCGCAACATGTAGAGTTTGGTGACTAAATTGATCGAAGAAAATGAAACCCTACATAAAAAAGTTCAAACTATAGAGTCACTCACTGCATCCCAAGCAAAAAATATCAATCAATTGAAGGAAAAACTTGAGCAAGAAAAGGTTACTAATACATATGTGGTAACAATTCAAGAACATGAGAAAAAATTGCAGAAACTCTCTTAGCTATGTGTCATAGAGGTCACTAGCACTAAGTAGAAACTTTCTCATTCTTATTCTAGTTTGTATTCTATACTCTTTTTGCATGAGGACGTGCAAAGTCTTCAAGTGAGGGGAAATGATATATTTTACCTATTATTTTCTTTAACCTTTGTCATCTTTCCTAGTTTTTATTGTCGCTCTTGTCACTTTTTGTTAATGAACTAGAGATATTCTATGAAATAGAAGGAAAGGTAAAAACTAGTGGAAAATACCAATTTCTTTGACAGTTGCTAACTATATTTGTGATTTTGGTAATAGGAAATGTTTAAGTGGTTGAAAGCAAGGCATGAAGGGCATCGGTGGAAGGAAGACTAGGCTGGTTGAAGTCATTTTGTCACTTTGGCTATACTTGTGTCGAGATTAGCAAATATGTTTTGAGTTATATTTTTTTAAGATACTCTCAAAAGACTTTAAGCTATTTTTGGTTATCTTTCAATGGTTGTTGGTTGTAAGCCACAAACAACCAAAACGCTTATTCGCTTTCATCTACAAGACTGTTATGGGTATAGGAAGCTATGATATATATGTGTGTGTATGCCGAAAACTAGAATATATAGACATAACATAAATCAGATATTGGTGATTAAATCTGTGTTCATAATTTTTTGTTGCAATCTAAATGAATGATAGTTAGTGTGGAGTAACTCTATGTTTTTGAGCTTCATAACTCAATAGACGACAAAGGTAGGGCCCACTTCCTCGGTTTTTGGTGATGTTTCCAATATACATATGTTCGTGGTAATGCATATTGTGATTTCGTAGTTATTCGATTGGTTTCATATTGATTATTGTGGTAAGCATTAGATTCTTATCCACATAATTAATCTTTGTGAATGCATTAATCTTTATTGGTTTGCTCAATACTTGTCGGTGTATATAATTTACTTATCAACTATTATCATTATTGTTAAGAATAGTTAGATGCTAATTAGTAGAATCACTATGAGTTAAGGAGCTGAATGGTTAATTAATGTCGAAAGAATATTTACATTTAGTAGTTTAACTTTGATTCTATTTATTTTATTTCAAGAAATATTCTTGTTCTATTGTATAGAGATTTTCATTTTTTTTCTTTTTTGTGCCAATAATCTGTTTTATGTTGCAAAATCATTTCTTCACGGGTTCTTGTCACACATGTGATAGGAAGTCTACAAATAAGAGTATTGTTCAAATGAAAATTACATTATTTTGCATCCATCAACCTTTAGTTTTTTTATTGTAGCTCTTTGATATACTACCACAACACAGTTCAAAAGCCTACACTCCTAGATTAACACTTTAGGATGAACTGAGGAAGCCATTTCTAAGAGATAATTCAAACCCATTATAAGAAAAATTTGAGACCACAATTCAATCCAATCATTTCTCTCCCAATCTGTGGATATCAGTCTTTTCGGTATCAAGAGGATCCTAGATCCTTATACCACAACCAATTCCTTATGGAATTAAGACTCCCTTGCCTCTATGTTCTCCTCCAATTGGCTCTTCTCTTGGAGGGAATTCATGAGCTCAGAGCTCAAATTCTTGACCTCTTCATCACAAGTCTGCAAAATAGACTCGATCTCCTACTTCTCTTGTTTCGCCCTTTCTATTTCTACCTTGGCCTTATGAAGATCGTCAAAAGCTTTAGATTGGATGCTATCTAATTATTTTTGTATGTCCTCCTTTTGCTGATCCAACATCCTTATTTCCTTTTGAAAAACATCAGATACATCATTTACTTTGGTCATACCTCTATCCATATTCTCCTATTTATGTTGATATTCTTTATTTTTCTCACTTTCAGCAACAGCCTCACCCTTCAATTTCTCTATCTCGGCATGAAGCTAATCTTGCTCACTTTGGGCCTCTTTGAGCAACTTAGTTTCTTCCCCTTGGTGGATCTATAATTTTCTTATGCAATCCATCTCCAAATCCTTTCCCTTGATTTATACCTACAACCTATCCACTGTTTCTTTTATATTTTCCAACTCTACCTCATGTTTCTTTGATTTTTCATCTAGCTTCTCATAATCTATGTAGACCACCTTATGAGTGGATTTATCCAAAACCATGTTTTCATGTGGGAGAGTCTCACTTAAATCAAGGCTCACAACTTTGATGTCGTAATCTTCTAGCTGCATTTATCCTTTTGGCTTGCATGCTAATGGCTTCATGGTAGAAATCAACAATGAATTCTAATCCTCATTAAAATAACCCTCAATCTTCTGAGAAATTAGTTTCATCATGTCCTTTATCTATAGTTTTTGTTTTCTCTATTTTTGAGCCTATTTTGTTGCATCCAAGTGGCTTCAAAGACTCTATGGGGTGTCGATACTTTGTGCAACAATAAAAGCACCTGGATGGAGACTAAAAAGGGTGATGGAAGGAGAATCCTTGGCTGTACGAGATTATAGAGAGGTGAATGAGATCGTTAGCATGGAAAAAGGTGGGATTACATATGTGGACTAAGAGGTAGGAATACCTATTAGATTGAAAGGGGAAGTAGGTAGAAAGAGGGACATTTTCCTGGAAGCGAATGGGTTTGGTGAAATTGGCAATATGGATGCTTTAGTATTTTTGATGGGGTCCCTTGGTAGGGCTATTAAAGAATCAATTACAACCAACGCAGATGATTCTCACTCAATGCATGGGGTTTTTTCATGGGTTCATTGTTGAATACGATCGGGGGTTCATTAAGAACGAAGAGATTGAAATCCGTGAACGAAGGACCTTTTTCAATAGATGAGGGTGGAGGTGATGAGAGATAATTATGTCCCATTTTATGCCACATTTTAGCCTATTTCATACACCTTCATTCTCATTCCCATATTCCATTTCCATTCCATATCATACCATTTTACCATTTTTTGTTGCATATGATTTAATATACATAAGTAATATTTAATTTAGTTCTTAGATAAAATATGTGAATAATAAATAAACTATATTTACTATTATTCGCTTCCATTATGTTAAGAAAATATATCATACAACATGTTGATTGAAGAAGAAAAAGAATGAAATACAAATAAAACAATATATCATGCAACATATATTTAATTATTTTCTCATTAAATACTTTGGTTATTTAGTTATAACCGATTAATGTTTAATTTTATGGAGGAGAATGTCTCACTTTAAAAATAATATTCTATTGTAAACATGAGCTATTTACACTCCTACATTTTAGCTTAAGCTATTTAAGCTCATAGTTAAGATCCTACATTTTAGGGTGAGCTATTTAAGCTCCTATATTTTAGGGTGAGCTATTTATGTTCGTACATTTTAAGGTGGATTATTTTACAACAAATAAAACAACTAAATATTTGTATTCAACAAATAAAACAACTAAATGTGAGCCAGGTGGCATGAAAATAGGAAATAGCTTGCACATATTTAATGTATAAATATGAGCTACATGAGAAGAAAGAGGAATATAGACTTTGTATTATTTTTGATAAATAAAACTATATTCTCATGTGATTAAACTAGAATAAAGAAATATCATTTCAGCACTAGGCGGACTGAGGAAGGGCGACCACTTCTTGGAATGCTTGGTATTTTTTGTAGTTTTTATAGTGTGTATCTTTATATATGCCACATGTTTATTTCTCTTTAAGTAGTGTGTTCAATTTCATTCCAGCAACATGTTTATTTCTTTTATTATTTGAATTTATTCATTATTTACTATTAATTTCTTATGATTTAATGATTATCTTTGTTAATGGTTGTTCATATTACTTTTGCAGCTATGCATTTAATTTTTAGAATTATTATTGTTGTTATTCATGTTGCAGAAGAAAAAATAGAAATATTAATATGATTTTCGCTTAGGTAGTTCTTACGATTTTTAGGTTTATTTCATAAGCACTCACCTCACTACATGCAACCCTTGTGCATATAGCCATGATACCTTTTGCAAGTTTACAATCCCTAGATTGACACTTAGACCGAGATGAATCTAGTTTATTAATTTTTTACCCTATTTTTGGCCTATCATTTTGGCGTTGTTGTCGAGGAAAGGTTTCAAAGGCATGTTAGCCTGGTGAGATGAGTTAGGACCAATGCATTAGGAAGAAATCTTGCACAACTACCAGCCTTGCCTAAGTTATTACTCCTAATTTGTGTAGTTTTAAATTATATAGATGCATGGTTTGATTTTGTAGGTATATCTTAAAATATAAAATCATTTATATTTACACCACTTGTTCTGAGTTAATTGATAGAAAGAATTAATTTTTAAGAAACAAAAAAATGCATTTTCAAGGTAGTTCAAACACACCAAGTTTCAAAACCAAAAATAAAAATTTGGGGGAAGTCATGCTGGCACAAAGTGATGTTTTTATAGCCCCTCTACCTAATGGATGCAACTTAGAGAATATTGATCTTCCAATACCATTATTACAAACATCTACATGTATTATTCCTATAATCGAACAAGAACAAATCATTGATGAATTTTTAGAACAATGGAGTTTTGAAAATGATGAGTTGACCATCTATTGTTTTGATTATTGCAAGGAAGAATATGAGTGCACGTGTCAAGTTATTCAAGGGGACATGATGAATGAGATCCAAACTATGTGTGAGCCTCAACAAAAAAAGGGTGAAAGTGAGAATGTCTTCTTTGTAACTCAAGGACAACCACACATATCAAATTAGGTAGATCATGGTATATTTAATGATTTTAAAATGTCTTACAATTCTATCAAATTTGAAAGACAATATGTTTCTTCAGAAAATGTTTCTCTACCTAACATTTTTAGTGAATGGGAACAATCTCAATCTTACCAAAAATTTCATAATAAATTCTCACAACGACCACAATACCCATCCCATATATTATCATATTCATCTTATATATTACCATCTCCACCCCCCACTCTATATCTGACACAAATTTTACCATTTTCATTATCCCATTCATATCATCTGCCATCCACTCCAACATATCCACAAAGGAAAATTGAAATTCCTAACAAATTATTATTATCTAATAAGGTGGTTCAAACTGCATATAATGATGAGATTTAATGCTCCCTTTACATTCCATCAATTTTCCTAAAATTGGTGAATCACAATTGCAATCTATTCATACGACTAAAATATGTGATTTTGGTTTATTTGAATTAGATCAATTAAAATATAATCCATTTAGATCTTCTTATCTAATTAACGAATCACACTGTTTAGAAGGCATTCACACACATAAAGAAATTTCTCAATATGAGTCTAATTTTACCATTGAACTCATAAAAGTGTGTGTTGAAATCAATTATGAAATAAGAAAAGGTAAAGTATATGCCTTAATGATTGAAGAGTTGTGTGAGATACGTAATAACATCCTACAATAACTATCATTTATAAATGTTCTTATACTTAAACATCTAGATCTTTGGAGACCCATACGTATCCCACACACACTTATTGATTTAGGTCCACCAATAATTGATTAATCACAAATAGATGGGTTTGAATGCATTAATGACCATACCAAACATGCTAACAAATATGATTTTCATTAAAAAAGGTATTATTAATTATTTCACTGTCTTTTTTGATCCATTAGATTATCCTAATATCCTCATGATTTTAAAGTATGAAATTAAGTTGGGGGAATCCATTGAATTTTTGAAAATATTTGGGTGATTTCCAACAAATCCATCCTTGATTGTTTCTTTGGTGTTTCTAATAGACCCACATATGTGATATTTTGACAAAATTAGGGTATGTATTCTTGTGTTAATTGGATTTGATTCTACACAAGTATTCATTTTAATAGAATTTATCCATCCATTTTTTAAAAGTATTTATTTTAATAACTCTACCCTTTGTTTTCTAATGATAAATCACTCATAATGGTGGAGTTATTTATAGGTGATATTGTATATATTTAACATTACTATACTTGATATGATTGGTCTTGAGAATATGGTTATAGTTTTTCTTCTTTGGGTTACCTAACACTCTTGCACACCAGTTGATGTTGGTTCTCTACACAAGCAACCAAAGACACATTTTGTTGGCCTTCCTATCTATATGACGAATAATGAGTTTCCTTGTACTTTACTCTTGGAAATCACAAAGTGTCCAACATTCATGGATAAAATTTATATTTTTCACCCTCCTTGGTACTAGAGAATCTAGAAGACAATATGCAACTTGGTCTATGATATCCATGAATCTTGTAGTAATATGTTCTTGAGCTACCCATCCACATACAGCTTGAAGACATAATCAATGAGCTTGAATATATTCTAATATATATCCTCACACTCTTAGATGATTATTCACCTACCTAAAGTTGTGTGGCCATATTTTAAAAGCTGAGAGACTCCAATTGGTCTTTCACTATGCAACCTTGTCTTTGGTAAGGAAGTTTCATTATTTGCACTCTATCTTTTCATGCAACTTTGGGAATAGTTATGGATATCTCTTGTGCTTAAAATGAAAGGATAACATAGCTTCATGATACATTGATATAATTTGTTTCAAGTTGGTCATCATAGAAAAATGTGTCTTTCAAAGATAACAACCATTGTGGGTAGTTATTTCAACCAAGTGAGTGGACATGAATTCCAAAGTTCTCCAATCACCTTCTAGATATAGTGGGATGATCTAAACGAGATCAATGTTATTTGTAGTGGTTGTTTTATGTTCCAAATTGTGCTAAGGTTATTATTGGTCATCCTTTCAAGCATTAAAAGAAATTCAAAGTTACTTTTATTGAAGGGATTTAGATGAAACTTTAGGATTTGGATGGTATCATTTTGTCATCCATATGAGAGTTTCATTTTATTTGGTAATTATATGCATTTTATTGAAAAGAAAAGAAAAGAAAAAAATTGAGAAAAAGTAATTAAAGATCCAATGAAAACCTTCAGCCATTGTTGGCCAGTTAGTATCTTAAAACTGGATTTTGGCGTATATTAATTGAAAAATAAACTTAGAGGTGAAAACCTATTTTTCAGCGCCTCTAGGCAATGATAGGTTGAAAACCAAGATACTAGAAATCTATTGCTGTTATCAAAATTGAAAAAAGTGAAAAAATAAATAAAGAAAAAATAAAGAAATAAAGAAATAAAATGCAATAATTGGTGTTATTCCTCTAGGCTAATCATTTTATAGGTACACAAAGATGCTTCTATGGTTATTTAACTCTCCTTGAGCTCCTCTTGCACTTCTTCTCACTTAATTGTGTTGATGTTCTCTTCTTTATCATCGTCCACACATCTTTGATTACTTGGAACACTAGTTACAAGTTCAATTCAAGTGCTTGGGTGTGTGGAGACAATACAACTATCCTCCATCAAGTATCCATCATGCTACAGTGAAACAGAGACATTTAATGTGTTGCAATTCTTGTCACAGTTTTTGGTTCCTTCCTCATTGGAAATTCATAATTTTTGCACTACATTGGCTACCAGGTCTTATCTTTAATGAGCATCTGAGTTGGTAAAAAAAAAAAAACAAATCATTATTTTATCTCTTAACTTTATTAATATTCCTTATTATATTAATCATATAAGCAACATTCCACCTAGCCTCTCCTTTTTTACCGAGGACGGTCAACCCTTTAGGTTGGGGGGAGGTCCACCATCCTTATTACCCATCTTTTCACCTATTATCCTTCAATATTCCATCATAAGCATCCATTATTTTCAATTTTCATTATCATTCAAATTGTGAGCTCATTACACTCATTTCACTTTTCATATTTTCTATCTTCCACGAAAAATAATGCTATGAAAAAAGTGGGAATAGAGAAAAGGAAAAATGAAAAAAATAGAATGTTGAAGGAGATATGAATTGAAAAAGAAAATGAAAAGAGAAAATATAAATAAAATTGGAAAAAAAAAGGAAAATAAAAGCCATGAATCTTGCTAAGTGATAGACAAAAGTTATGATTGTGAATGAGATATGATAGTAAAGAGGTGAATAGGAAATCCTAAGTCGCGATCCCAAGCCTACCCTCTCAGAAATAATGATTGCACAAGGATGTGCAATATGTTATGTTATCACTAGTAGAATTTGAAAAATAAATGACTACATGACTAAAAAATTTAGTTATGTGACTAAAAATGACTAAATTCTACTTTTTTTTGCAATTCACAAGTATAAATGACTAAATAAATGACTAATTTGGTCATCGGGTAAAGTCACAACTAAATAATTGGTCTCACAAATAAAATGAAAATTACTCCTCTATTCTTTTTTCTTTCGAATTTGATCATAGTCCATAGATCTTAAGCCCCCCTCATGGGACCCCTACCTAAGTGGGCCATTTGGCTTCTGAGGTTGCTTGGTGCACCAAAAATACCTATTACATGGAAGGCATTGCCTCTGGGTGCAGTCTTAAGGGCTTCACATATTTTATAAAAAAAATAACATTTACATTCTTAACTTTTATTTTTTATTATAGAATACAATACATAATAATAATATAACCTATATATCCTATTAAATATAATAATAAATATAATTATACTACATATAATTTAATATTATTAATATTATATTAATTATATTTTATAAAAAAAAATTACGACCAAAAGAATCTCAATGATATCAAGTTTCCACAATCAATATAGATTATTGTTAGATGATTTATGGATTTGATTGTGTAAGAATTTTTGCATCAACTTTTCAGATCACACTCTGTGATCCATCATCAGGATAGATGGGAGCATAAGGAGAAAAATGGTAAGTTGCAACCCAAGAATTAGCTAAAAAAGGCCAAGAGAAGGGATGAGGGAGAGAGGTGACACGTATAGCAAGGACAATAACAGATAACCAATAGGCCACTTGGACTAAAAGACATATTCAATTAAAAGGATACACTACAAATAGAGAAGAATACAAAAAGAAAAAAAAAATCAATCAAAAGACTATTGAAAATTAAAATAATAAGAGAATACCAATGAGAAAAAAAATCAAAATTCCCTTTTAAGTATGAGACAATTTAAATTAAATTCAAAATAAAATAAAATTGATCAAATTTAATTTTGGAAATTAAATTAGCTCATTTTAAATATTCAAGTATAATGATAAATTGTCTCATATTTATATTAAAATTAAAATGTGTCAAATATCTATATATATATATTATAAAGATAGAAAAATAAATAAGAGAATTGATCAAAATTAATCTTAAAAATTAAATTAGTTCATTTTTAATTATTCAAGTATCATTATAATTTTTTTTGCAATTATAATAATTCAAGTAAATTATAATTGTAAACCAATTTGTAATTATTGAAATGAGCTGATCTAATTAAAGAGAGATAAAGAAGTTAAACAATAAAAGAAAAAGAAATGAATCTTAGTCGTTAATCATTTTTTGCCATTTTTTTAGTGGCTTTTCATCATATTTTACATCCACAACATTAAGTGAAAGTCTTGAATCTGGAAATACCCTGTTGCCTTCATTTTCCAATCCAATTTCTCCAATTTTGCATAGCTCTCCCATGTTTGTGGAGGTGATCTATCTCGTACACAAAAAATCAAGTACCATTTTATGCCCTTCAATCCAACTACATGCAGTGATAGTTAACTTGATGTAAATTGGTATGCATGAAGGAGAAATTTTTCATGGAGGTATCCTTTGCAGGGGGTGTAATGCCTACCCAAAATTAATTATGAAAAAGAACTAAATTAAAGAAGAATTTAAATAACTAAATAATAATAAATTTTCTTGCTTACAATTAATTACTATAAATGTACTCACAATTTTTCACTAATTTATTATTTTGTGCTGATATTATGTGTCTCACAAGAAGCTTCTACTCATTTGTAAAGTTATAAAATTTCCAGTCTAATTTTGTTCATGTCCTCAGATTGCTGTAAAATCCATCTATAACCTAACATCTTTATATTCCACAGTGCAGGTGTTGATAGTACATTGGAACAGTAAGTGCAACTCTTGTGACTTGCGCTTCACTTTAGGAATTGAAACCAAATATTGTTTTAAATGTAGGCATCACACGTGGATTCAAGGTATTTAACGTATACGTTTTCTTGATGTTTTTCCTTTTCAAATTTTATTTGTTAACTTACTTTTGCTAAGACATGAGACATGCTATCCTTCACTATCTAGATTTTGCTAGAATAATTTTGCATTTATAATGTATGCCAACGAACATTTGTACAAGTCTATGTGGATTTTGAACATATTATATGAATACTAGACCTTCAATTTCCTGATTATAATATAATCAACTGAATCAGTTCAATATCCTTATCAAAGCCCAAGTAGGGCATACATGAAAGGATAGATTCCACATTGGCTCCTTAAATCTGACCAATGGTTATATTTTGACATTATAGGCTTTATCTCTGTTATGGTTGGCTACCAATAATGTTATCATGTTTTACACATGTTAATCTTATGGAACTCTTTAGGACATTTTTTTCTCTATATGTTAACATTTATTATCTTTAAACTTGGACGAGTAGTTGATTTTTTTCAATCTTATATTTGTTTCTTTCCTTGTCTAACTCAACCATGTATTTGAGCTTAGAATTTTTTTGCATACCCAATAGCTTTAGCAAATTCTACAAATTTGATAGTTGCTTGTGGGGTTGGGTCCTAAATTTTCCATCGGTAACTTGGCCAACATGAGATCTATTTTCTTGTTCGCTTCATGCAACTTGGTAGCAAATATGGAATTGAGGCTATGCAAGCTGGAAATTGTTACCATTGTTGGCTATGGTTCCTACTCCACCTGTCCTATACCATGTAGTTTCTCTTTTGTAGGGGTATTAACTCATCTTGTTCATTGTATCTTCCAGGAATTGTATATGTATCGTTGGGGTCATATATTTCTATATGTTGTAGTGTTTATTTTTTATCTCATGACAATTTGTTTTTGGCAGACTATTGCATTTTTATGCTGCAGATACATTAGTAATATTTTACTTTTATTATTGTTGGTTATACGTTTGATTTTGATCAACCTAATTTGGTCATTTATGAATGATAATTTAGTTTATCTTCTTTGGATTTCCTAATCACTATTTTAAATTCTAATAATGACATATAAGTTAAAATACTTGGTCAAAAATGAGTTTTCATACCTAAAACATAAATTGTATTATCTTTGGAATTATTTGACCTAAATTTAGAAAGATAGGTTGAGATGATAATGAAGAAGGATTCTAGAAAGAAATATTATGGAAATGTCTTTCTAGGAATATTCTATTGCATGAGCAATTTTTTTTTAAAACTAAAGTTTCATTAAATATTTTTGCTAACTACTTCTTTTTCATCTCTTTTGACGACAATATCTATTTTAATCTATAAAATTCTATACTCAAAGTTAAGGTTTGCTTCAGGGTTACAACTTTTGAAATTATTTTCCCATTGTTTTGAAATCTCTCTTTACTGGTTGAATGTGATACAAAATGACTTTTGTAAGATTTTCTAATAATGTAACAAAATAAATGATTGTTATTTGAAGTTCTTTATTAATAAGTAATGAGCTATTTATGTTGAATTTAATTCTTTATCATTTAGTTGCCCATTTCTTGGGAATTATTTTTTAAGATTTTTTCTTTGAACAGGAACAATAAAATGAGTTTGCATTGGCTGACTGATTTCATTAAAATTAGGTCAAGGGAACTTGTGTTGGAGATGTGTATTTGGAAACTGATTTGCTTTTCATGACCACAGAATTCCAATTATTGTAATCTTCTATAACCACCTATTAAAGCTTTGGGTTTTAATATCTGGATCCTTTTGTTTCCTTCTACATACTCAAAATGCCATCCACACACCTGGGTTGTCATTTTTGGAGATGGAAAAGATTTGGCATGGTGAATTCCTATATAAATATTTTATTTTGATATGAAATAGTTGAGAAAATTGAACCTAGAGATCGATATGGGAAATATTCCATGTAGATCTGTAGAAGGAAAGAAAAAAATTATTAGATCTCTACAAAAAAAATATCTTAACAGGTGTGGCCTACAGGCCGCATGCTACTTCAAGCTATTAGAAAAACTTTTAAAAATAGTAACTGAGTGGTCTAGCTACTGGAAATAGACTCCATTTTAGATGCAATTATTGGTAGCCTCTTAGGTTTTTGTGGTTGTACAATTTTGGATGTGCATCAACTTATGAGAATCTTGGTTTGAATCCAAAGCATATCTAGAGAAAACTGGTAGAGAACTGATAAGAAATGATCATTAAGGCCCAAACCCATTTTGCACACTTTAGGAATCTAAAGTAAATATTATGGTTAGATGCTAGATCAATGCGTTTATGCTTCTATAACATTTTTCTTTGGGTTTTTGGCAGGTCTTTGATTAGTATGGAGTTAGATCTAGGGCAACCATTTCAACACAAAATCTTGTTAAAGAACATAGGCTCAAGGTAATCTTGGTTTGCAAATTTCTTTTATACCTTGAGGTCTGCAGTGTTAATATATTTATTTTTTTAATTTCAATGCCTTTGGAAATGATCAATTTTTACCAGAAACAATTTTTTTTGAAAGACTAAAGAATAGACCACATAGTCAGTCATCAATCAAAAATAAAATAAAGTAAATGGAATTCCATTTACCTTTCCTTTCATGAAATGCTAAGGCATTAAATCCACAGGAATCCAAAAAATGCCTAATAATTTTTCCCCATGTACCCCATATGATTTACTACTTATTAAACCATTATTAGAACACACATTACAAAGTCACACTTATGCAGAAACTATGGTTTATAAATTTATATGCTCAAATTATTGGATCATGGTTTTCTAATCACAAATAAAGGGGGCATCTGCATGCTGATCACTACAGTAGAGACCTGGGCACTGTGTAAAACCTTGCTTTGAGAGAATCTTCTGAGCTTTCATCACTAGCTCCCAATTTTCCATGGGACCATCATGCTCAGAAAGTATTGCTTGAATTGCATTACTTAAAGCTCCATATGCATTATTAGGGTTTCCAGTAGGATTTGCATCAACAGAAGTTTGATCAAATTGGTAGCCACTGATCAAAATTCCCATATCTGGAACCACATTCTTAGTAGATCCAACATACACTTCATAGTTACTGGAAACCTTTGTCTTCAATGCTAGCTCTAAATACCCAAAACTATCTTCACTGTCCTCCAATTTCTTCTTCAGAAACTACTGAGCTAAATTTCCAATGGCCTAGTTTGTTCACAAGAACTTTAAAAAAATTCTTCACTTTGGGGCTTGCATCCTCTCTGAAAATGTCAAAAAGAATTGGCCGGATTTTCCCAACATCAATATCTTGTTGACCAGTTTTCTCTTTCAAAATTTCTATCAATGTAGACAGAGGAAGAGACCGGTTTCTAGCTTCTCCTTCCCTATAGTTCAGCACCACCTCTATTTCTTCTTTATTGTATTCACTATAGTGCTTGTTCCCATGTCAGGAAGGTAGATGAATGCCTCGAGACTCAAAGGCATCGGTAACAACATCGTGCACAGTTTCAGATAATAAATCTCTGAAGCCAAATCTTCCTTCTCTCTTCTGCTCCCCATCAAATTGGGCTTCCCTCTTTTGTTCATTCCTATTTTTAGCACTCTCCCCTATTTTCTCCTTTTCCTTCTTAATTATACCCCCACTATGGCAAGAATCTGCAACTATTTTAAAGATACAATCACTTGGGACCTTGTTGAGAAAGTCGTGAAAGTCATCATCTATAATAAGATTCATGTCAGTGGGAACAATGCATTCATCATAGCCAGTATCATCTTCATTTCCGGTCTCAGTACGCATATGAACACCATGGCCATTGTAGTGGAAAAACAACACATCTTTGGGCTCTGCACCTTCCACTAGGGCCTACAGGGCTCTCCTGATGTTGGCCCCCATGGGCTTCCTGAACCTCTCATCCGTCTGCAGTGTCAATATTTAATTTTTCTTCAGATACCAAAATATTATATGTTTAGAATTAAATTTATTTTTTCAACTTTGGTTTGGACTAATAGAAATTTATGCATACAAAATTTAATATTTGACATAAGAGAAGGTTGATCTCGGCTATGTTCTTAATATGTATGATTCTTGTAGGTTGGAAAATTATCGACTGGTGATTCTCTTGACATGTCTTCACAAGATGAAGAGTTAATAGAGGCCAATGAGACTACAATCAAGGATATGGAGGTATGTGAAGGTTCTATTGTCTTTTTCATACTTTGCAAACATGAACAAATTTTCTTGGTCATTGCCTTTATTATGCAATATAATAAAAGTAATAAAAAAAAATTTATGGACACATGAACTAATTAATTGCTGCACCTGTACTCTTGGAAATCCATTTCACTAATTTAGAATGGAGGAATCTAAGTAATTACTATAAATATGTGAGAATTTTTTCCTTTCCTCATTGAATGACTTAGTCTTGTGCAATAATTTTTAAAAAAATTATTGACCTTTGTTCAAAAAACTAGCAATTAACTTGCTCACTTGTTGAATGACTCGATATTGTCCCATAATTTTCAAATAATTTACATTCTTTTGTAGCTTCCTTTTTTTTCTTGCAATGTTGTCTTTAGTTGATGATTTTGATACTACCTATTACCAAACACTACTTTATTTTTTTTCATTGTATGAAGAAATCATACTAGAATTTGCTAAAAAAACTGAGGATTAACTCACCTACTTGTGAATAATAGGCATCACGAGTTACTCATCCAATAAATTGCTTCTAAAATATTGGCAAGGGCTTTCTAGTTTGGGTATGTGCAGGATCGTCATGGAAAAAACAAGCCCTTAAGTGGTGATGAAAATTCATAAAATCAGAGCTAGGCAACTTGACGTAAAAACTTGAATAATTTATCTATATTATTTCGAAGATATGTAAGAATAGAATCTATATGAAATTGAATGTAGTTTCTAAACTACTAGGTTTATTTATTTATTTTAAATCTATTTGGTGAAAATTTTAAATTTTAATGTAGTAGTACTTAAATTTTAGGGAAAAAATAAGAAGTAGGTGTTTATCTAACCACCCTAACCACAATAAAATGATAATATTTTCTTATAAGATTTTAGATATAAGTAGAGGACTCATGTCCTCATGTGATGCATAATTTTTTGTAATTTGTTTCCAAGTAAATAATTAATTATGATTTTTTTATTAATATTTTTTAAAAATATAAAAAATTGTATGTCTAACCACTTTAACTTGGTCAAAACTTTATGAAATTCTTTTTTTTTTTTTAGTCCTATAGAATATGACACATGTTTTAGATTCAAAAAATGTGATACCATTTGAAAGCTATAGATGTTTTTCAAGCAACCTATCAATCAGGACTTTAGTCATAATTCAAATAGAAAATGAATAATATTTATTTATTAAATTCAAAGTAAATCATAATTTATATTGGTGGAAAGCTAAGAATATCCTTTAAAACCATTTTCATCTCATCAATTTTGGGTAAAAAAAAAATTCGTCAGCCTCATGGGCCATCATATCACTTACATATCGCCACTTTTTGGCCCATCATGATCCTGTGCATACTTGTTTACTTTCCCAAGGACTTGCCAAAAGCTTGCAAGTTGTGAGAAAAAAAATATGTTGCCGAATTGGTAGATATATAGGCCAATCCCAAGTATAGAACATCCTAGAATCATATCTTGGTTTGAATAATTTTTCCATTCAACTAGGGTTTGACTACTTTCTTGCTTGTTAGTTATAGGCATTGCATGAGTTACCCCCATCCAATAAATTGCCTTTGAGATATGGGCAAGTACTTGCTAGTTTATTTTCCCTAGGACTCACCAATAACTTGTGAGTCTTGAGAAAAAAATATGTTGTTGAATTGACAAATATACATGCCAATTTTGGGTATGAAACATCCTAGAATCGAATATTGCTTTCAATTTCCAGTGAATTTGATTAAGGTTTGTCATTTTCCTATCATAAATTATTCCGCTCTTTTCTAGTCAAATTGGATTGATCCTAGTGATGATGTGGCATTTTTAGAACAAATCTTTAGTCGTCCTAGAGGTGGATTCAATTTTCAAAGGTTTTAATTTTTTTCTGGATCAAAAGAGGCCCTAAATGGTAGAATTTTTGTTATATCATGAGTTTTATTTGTTGTGGGAAGGAATATACACCATGGTGGATGAGATTTATCTCCTTTTAACATCACACAATTTCTATTCAAACACAATTTCATGAGTTTTATTTTTCTAGATGTTATTCTAGGCTTGAACCAATGAAATAGATCAAGAGAAACCACTTCCAAAGGAATATTTAATAAAACCATCTTAGTAACCACTTTCCACTCTACTTGTTGCACACAACCCTTCTGAAGATTACATAACTTAATTACTGTAGACCTATATTCTCTAGAAAACACTTTTACATGCAAAACATATCCCCGCTTCCATCCCTCGCAAGTGATTTGCCTTTGTTAAAAACAAGTTTTTATAATAATCTTATTCACATGAATTCAAGTGAAAAAGTTTTATGGAAGCCTGTAAAGTGTTTTATCTAGTGAAGAATAAGGGATCTTGTGTAATATGATTACTACAACATATAGAAGACATGGGTATCCACATGATGTAGTCACATTGTTTCATTGTATTCAACAAACAAGTATCCAAACTAATCAATTTATATTTACCAACAGACTCCCAACCTATGTCAAAATGGGATCTTTGGAACAATGTATGGACATCCATCAAAGCACAAAGGATAGAGGAATTTTGACAAATGTTGTAGTTGCAACTACCCTAGTAAAAGTTTATGCAAAATTTCAAAGCATAGACAAGGAACATAAAATATTTGATGGAATCCCTCAACAAAATGTAATCTCATGGAAAAAAATGATTATAGGGTATGCACAAAATAGATAGGTTGAAAAGGATATAAAAATGTTGTAAAGCCAAATTCCATAATTGTTTCTAGCATCCTCCTTGCCTATGCCAAAATGATAGCTTTGGAACAAGTTATGAGCATCCATCAAAGCATAAAGGATAGAGGAATTTTATCAAGTGTAGTAGTTACAATTTCCCTCATATACACACATTCAAAAAATGGAAGCATGTAAAAGGAAAGTGAATTGTTTAATAAAATCCCTCAAAGAAATGTGGTCTCATGGAATGCAATGATTGTTGGGAGTAGGCACCTTGATTTTTTCACCTTAACTTTGTCATTATCATCCCATTTTTAATCACCCTCATCTCATGTTTTCAAATAACTCCATCATTCCAACCAATCAATTCTATTGTCATTTTTCAATCAACTAATTTTGTTGTCCTTGTCATGCAGCTGATTTATCAACTTCATCATGATAATTCACCATCTTGATTAATTAATTACATTATGTTGATTAATTATTCGCATGTATTATATCATCCCATTCTAATTAATTAAGTAGCTCCTAATTATTCCATGCACATATAACCAATTAAAATAAATAAATAATTATAATTATCCTCACCCACATTTCACCCATCAATCAAAGTCAATTAAAAAATTAGAACTTGCACCTAAAGGAGGTTCAAGCGTGAGAGTTGTTTCAGGCTCAAATCTCACACCATATGTAGCCTATGACTTATAAGTCATCTCACATTTCACTCACGTCAATTTAGTCAATTCCATCTTTCACTTTCACCCATCAATCAAAGTCAATTAACAAGTAAGTCAATCTCACATTTCACTCATGTCAATTAAGTCAATTCAATCTTTCACTTATCAATCAAATTAACTAATTAGCTAATCAAGTTAACTCAATCAAATTAGTTCACTGATCAATCAAGCTATTTGACTTATCAGTCGATTGAGTTGAATAATTAATCATAGTTAATTATAAATCATATCTTTATCCTCCAAATCGATTATAAATAAATTTTGGTCATTCATATTTTCACCTCTAGATCTATAAATCCATCATTCCTTCCAAAAATTTGGAGAGAATTCTAAAAAATTCTCTGATCCATTTATGAATATTTGAATCAAATCATTGTCATATTATCAAAGAGCTTGCATAGCAGTTGAGAATTCACAAATCCATAAAATAAAAATCTATCAAATCATAGACAATACATGATAGAATGCCTACAAGAAATGTGGTCTATGGATTGCAATATTGCAGGATATTCAAAAAATGGATTTGTTAAAAAGGATTTAGAGCCTTTCAAGAAAATTAATGTCAGAAGGTAATTTATGTCAGATATTATGGTTATAAATGCTCTGGTAGATATGCAAGCAAAATGTGGAAGCAGAGGCAAGGCACGTGAACTGTTTGACAAAATGCCTCAAAGATATGTCATCTCATGCAATGCAATGATTGCAATGTTGTCATATCATGAATGCATTCCAAAAAATTTCCCTTTACATATGTTCCACACTTTGTCCATTCCTCATCCTCAGCCAGAGTCTTATCAGTAGTTAGTAGTATTTTCATATATTTTACTAACATCTTTTGATTTTTTAACCTACAAATCTTCATCAATAAATATTAATTTGTCTTCATTACTTAACACAAGCATCCTTTACCATATGTAGACATTGTAGTTTAAAGACTTGATTATTTATAACATCTCCCTTTCAATACAATCCCTTTTTATTTTCATCAAAAATCTTTAGAAGTCTGACTCTTCTATCATGAAGTTGACAACAACTTTAGTCTTTTCAAACCCTTTGTTTCTGCACTTGGACCATAGGCTTTGGTAGCAAGTAAAATATGAGTCTTTAGTATTGGCACATTAAAAAGTACATTTTAGTGCTTTCCCTTGTGATTTATTCTTCACTAACTAAGTCTTGGTTTTGAGTGGATCTCTATAGAGTATGACATTTGGCCTTCAAATTGGACCACATCAATGGAGCAAATTTTCTCTGTAGCTGCACATTTGATGGGTAGATATCCTAGGACTCTAGTAGTCTCTTAAGTAGTGAAAACAATAGTATTATCTATATCCAAGTTCACTATTGCCTACACCCAACAACCATTGAATTCCATGAGACCACATTTCTTTGAGGGATTTTATCAAACAGTTCACTTTCCTTTGGATGCTTCCATTTTTTGCATGTGTGTCTATGAGGGCAATTGTAACTACTACATTTGACAAAATTCCTCTATCCTTTATGCTTTGATGGATACTCATAACTTGTTCCAAAGCTCTCATTTTGGCATAGGCAGAGAGGATGTTGGAAATAGTTGTGGAATTTGGCTTTACAACATTTCTAAAGCCTTTTCAACCTATCTATTTTGTACATATCCTGCAATAATTTTTTTCCATGAGATTACATTTCGTTGAGGGATTCCATCAAATATTTTATGTTCCTTGTTTATGCTTCAACATTTTGCATGCATGTCTACCAAGGAATTTGTGACTACAACATTTGACAAAATTCCTCTATCCTTTATGCTCTGGTAGATATGCATGCAAAATGTGGAAGCACAGGCAAGGCATGTGAACTGTTTGATAGAATACCTCAAAGAGATGTCATCTCATGCAATGCAATGATTGTAGGCTTTTTTTAGAAAATTGATTTGTTCAAAAGGCTTTAGAAACTTTCAAAAAAATGCAATTCGAAGGTATAAAGTCAAATTCGTTGCCAAAGTCCTCCCTGTTTGTGTCAAAGTGGGAGCTTTGGAATGGGATATGAACATGCACCAAAGTATAATGGTAGGGGGATTTTTCTCAAATGCTATAGTTGGATACGCTCTAGTAGACATATATGCAAGATGTGGAATCATAGACAAAACACCTAAATTGTTTGACAAAATGCCTCAAAGAGATGTCATCTCATGGAATGAAATGATATGATTGCAGAATGTGCACAAAATGGATTTTGAAATGAAGCTCTCAGATTCTTTGAATTAACGAAGCACTCTGGAACACATCCTAACAATGTAATATTTTCTTGTGTTCTAGGTGCATGCATTCATAATTCACATAGACAAAACACCTAAAGTATGATTCATGCACGTCAAACATTTCATTTATCAATATTTTGGATCATATTTTATGATTTATCATTGGAATGAAGTTAGAGAGGGAAAAACTCAGACCGCTTTATTCTATAATAAATCATAGAATATGATCACAAATATTGATGATAAATATTTACATAGCCAAATTTTTAAAAATTCCAAAAAATCATTCCTGATAATAATAAAACTTAGCTATTAGGATCATAACAAATATTTTGATTCCTAAGAGATAAAATTTTCCTAAATCTATGATTATAGCCAAAACTTAAAGCCCTGAGTACGATCGACTGAAAGAACTTGAACCTAAATAAATATAAAATCATGACACTTAACTCTTGATTAGAAACAAAAGTTTAAACATTTTTGTTGACCCAGACTAGATGATGTTTCCTCTAAATAGAATAGATGGTGATAATTGGTTAAAATCATCAGGCTTGAAATCTCTAGAAGTACAATCTCCATACTCATTAACCTCATTCCTTGTGTAGAACAGAAACACATATGAGTTTCTTTTGTGAATACTTGCATGCAATGCATTTTATTTTATAGATGATCTGAAGTATGATGATGGTTGTTGCAGTAAGGAAGAGCTCATAAATTATGGTGATGGTTGTTGTTGCACTCATTCTCCTTTATCAGAGGAACACCATCATTGACTCCATTAAATTAATATTTGAAACCATTTTGTGCACATTTTTCAATCATATCATTCAATTCCATGAGATGGCATCTCTTTGAGGAATTATGTCAAACAATTCAGGTTTTTTTTCTATGATTCCACATCTTGCATATATGTCTACCAAAGCATATCCAACTATATAGCATCTGAAAAAAAATCCCCCTACCATTATGCTTTGGTGCATGTTCATAGTCTGTTCCAAAGCTCCCATTTTGGCACAAGTAGGGAGGAGGACTCTGGCAACGAAATTGGATTTAAACCTGCCAATTGAATTTATTTGAAATTTTCTAAAGCTATTTCAACAAATCATTTTTTGGCAAATCCTGCAATCACCTAGAACACAAGAACACGTACTTCACATAATGAGGGTTGCACATAATTCACATGTCAACAACCCTTATTGCATTACATATATAGTTGATCATTATGTGTGCATGGTTGACCTCTGTGCCCATGTTGGCTATCTTGAGGACACCCTAAACACTATTACTAAGATTCTAGTTAAACCTGTGGTTCCTTTGGATCATAAATGAATATAGGTTGAGTATTTCCAGCAACACTGCTTTTTTAGTTGGATCCTAAAAATATTGCAACTTATGTTCTCTAAAACATTTGTGCAGAAGCAAGTAGGTGTGGTGAGGTTAAAATACTAAGCAAATTGATTAAAGATAGAGGAATTAAGAAGATACATGGATATATTTGGACTAAAGGCTGTAAAATGGTACATGCTTTTTTGTGTAGAAGTCAGATCACATCCACAAACATGGGAGAGATATGGCACAATGATAGCATATAGATCTTCAATCCATGGCTTTAGAACCTTGATTACCACATCTTTTTGAGACCCTCTTAACCTAGTACCATGGACCTATATGCAAAAGATCCGTAGTTACAAACTGAGTAAAATTTGAAACCACATTGACAAAAAGTGATGGTACCAAAAACTAAGCATAAAATGTGAGAAATTAATTACCTATGCAATTGATGTAGTTAGAGTAGTATTCTTGTAGTTGGAATGATATCTCATTTGAACATAGTATCCACTACCCCTTGATGTTTGAATATGATTTCTTAGTTATATCCTTTTACGTTTTTTCACATGTCTAGGTAGGTATAAGAAATCATTTTTGGAACTTATTATATTTTGTTTACTTCCTTCCCTTGGGATTTAATGAATCATGTGCAGTAGGTATTGGCACAAAAAGGACCCCCCTCTGTTCAAGAACTATTCACAAATTCAAAACCAAATAGACAATTTCTTTCTTAATTCACCAAGGTAAAGATTGCAAACAAAATTGATTTTATTTGATTCAATTTCAATTACAATCACAATGCCTTTCATGGCCTCATAATTCCACCCTCTATTTTTTTATTTTATATTTGGAAATCATTCTACAACCTCTTCTCTTCCTTATAGATTTTTCTATCACCACATATCCACACCTTTCACACTCCACTCCTTGCTAAGGACCCATTCTCCTATAAATTGTATGAAAAGATCAGATCTACTCTACACTCCACTCAAACATCCAATGGTTTAATAATTTTAAAAAATATTAATTTAAGAATAGTAGATTTACCTCTTATTAATAGTAACTTGATATTTTTTTGTGATAATATAACATTATGAGTAGCTAGGTAGGGTTTTGTATCTGGATTGACCACACTACAATTCCCAAATGACACTAACTATGTAGTGTCCTCCATGGATATTTCTTACCGAAGCATCTCAAAGTTTGCAACTAGTGCTTACAAATTTGACAATTGGACTTTCCTAAATAATCTATTGGATTGTTGTATTTGGCTATTTGATCCATAGGCAATGCAACCAAGATCCAAATAAATTTTAAAGAAGTTGAAGGGGCCTATAAGGAGAATAACCATCACTTCTATTTTTTGGGTCAAAGCAATCGAAGGAGATGGTATTTTTATTAACCTTTTTATCCATTAGGTCATTTGAAGATGGTGTGGCTATTTTTAACTATTTAGTGTGTCAATAATAATGACACTATTAGGTAGTAGGTCAACCTCTTCCTTTCTATGTACTAGAAAAACTATTTTGAGATTTTTTGGGATTGATTGAGCCTTTTTTTGCAACGTTTCCACCAATCTACCTTTTTGGTTAGTGCATTAAAGTCAATGTATTCAAGCATAATTACATGTAGATGGGAACTAGTAGTTTTATGGGAGAGGGGGATGGGTACTAGTATTCCATTTTCAAAAAAAATCTGGAGAAAACTAAAATATTATTTATTTTCCTATATATGATTGAGATTTAGAGAAAAAATCATACAATGAATATTTAACTTCAAAGATTCAAAAATACAAAATTAACATTTTAAAGTATTGAAATAGATGTCAACTAAAGGAAAGATTAATTTTAATTTATACTCATATTTGATAATCATCATAACATAATCACCAAAGATGGCGAATAGAGATTGGGAGTGGAATGCCATTATATTAAATCGCTAAAAACATAGTACTTTTAGATGACTATTTTTCAATGAATTGATAAAACTTCAACACATGTACACCTCTTGAACCTTATCATTGTTTCTCTTTGTGCTATTACCTCTTTGGATTTGATGACAATATTTTTTTCTACAAAAAACTTGTAAATTTTCATGTCAAAAAATAGAAATTTTAAATTCTACTATTACTTTTGAGTTCTTACCTTTTGACAGCCACATATCAACACTATAAGAAAACTCGGGTTTGATTAGAAATATAGTATCTCTAGAAGCCATGTACCATGTTTTTGAAATAGTGGCATTCCTACCTTGGTCACTGGCTGCCATTTCTAGATGACTACAGTTTAAAATTTAATTATTTATGTCATAATGATGGTTATCAAATATTTACTCCCATTGACATCTATTTTTGGTACTTTGAAATGATGTTTTTAATCTTTGAATTATTTTACTATTACATGGATCAAGTTGAATAGCTATAATATAGTTATTTGTTTCTAAATTTCTAATTATATATTTAGCTTAATTTTTTTTGCCATCTTCAAGTACTTGTCTTGTAGTTTTTGAAACATGGAGTAGTGGTTCTTGTCCTTTTCTCCTAAATTGGTTTATGGTTCTTAGCAATTATCAACTCCAACTATGTGAGTTTTTATGCAAATGTGGTTCCATTCACACAACCAATGGGGCATATATCAGAACCTCAAATAAACTCACCCCATTACAAAATATGAGCTCCTAGAAAACACTTCATTTACAATACTTCATAAATTATGTTGCGTGTAGTTGAAAACCATGTCAATATACTGTAACCTATCAATAGAGCTCTCAAAAAAGCTACACATCTTCAAGACAATTTTGACAGTGATTATGCTAAATTCGAGGAGTATGTGCATGATATTTATAGTACTAGTGGTGTTGAACTTGAGGTGAGTGTTATGAAATGTTAGTTTTCTTTTATTCTAAAATCCTTCATGTATTAATGAATGTTATAATCCCAAAAAATGAACAAGATTATAGAATAGTGAATAGACAACTAAAACATTGAACGTAACCCATAGAACAATCATTGTACCTACTTTTTCACTTTTCAGTGGGGATTTTTGGCACTTCAATAATTTATGATGCGTGACTACACATTTTAGGGCATTGTAATTTACCTTTTCAACATCTTAAACTTAGGGTGTTGCTTCTTTCATTGGATGATACTTGTTCTTTCCTTCATGGATCTGTTGTTAACTCTTCATTATGGTTGTTGTTATTAAAAAAAAAATCTTTTGATATTCTTGTCCGTTTCTCTTAATGTCTTCTTTCTATTTAGTAATGATATTTTTTCCTCGATCCATTAAACTCATTGTTACAACCATAAAAATCACTACCCTTGCACTAAACTCACTGCTACAGTCATGAAACTTCCTACTACAACACTTTGGATTGACCCAATTGTTCATGTTCATCAATTTTTTCTTAGAATTATGTTTGACCCTTTCATTGATTAACTCTCTTCCCTTAGTATCTAATTCTTGTGTCTACGACACACACACATAAGAAAATGCACACCACACCCCCTAAATACATATGCACAACCATAAATATCTACAATTGCACATGCAAACTTAGACAGATACACATGTGATCTTATATGCACACACATCTCTAGACACATGCACTCTATTGCACACACCCTCACATTTGCACACACATACACACATGAATTCCAAAATTCTTGTTACATATCTACTCATCCTAGAATTCTTCTTTTATATGCCATTATTGATAGGGTTATGTTGACTGCATGGGGCTATCTTTCAGAACTTTAATGCCACTATTTTGGTACATCCCAATGTATTTCACCTTCACCTTGCAGTAGTAGTAGTAGTAGTGCTCTCATAGTTCATTCTTTGTTTTTGTGCATTAGCTACCTTTTTTATGTGTAACAGTTTTTTCATAACCTTATGTGTCTAGTATGCGTGCATGGTAATGTAGTGTTTATGTTTGTGGCCTTTGTATCTAATTAGCATGAAGCTAATTGTAACATTGTAAGAATTGCTATGAGTGGTGGATTTTTAGTAAATTAGATTGATGAATGGTTCTTGGAATATATGCTTACTCTAATCCCTCTCTCCCATTCTCTTTATGGTTAACTTTATACTCTATGGATGATAATAATCATCTAGACTACGAGGCCTCTTGATCAACAAAAATGTGAGACTGCTAAGGTAATTGTTAGGGTAAAACATTCATAAGGTATCATTGCAATTATTTTTGAAATTTTCCTTTGGAAATTATTTTAACACACACATGCAAGTACTATTTAAATAAGTAATAGTTGTTTTATTATGAAATCAAGGGTAATCATCACCTATGTAATATAATGTGTTTTTTTTTTTTTTGTAGAAATGTATTGATAAACTCAAAGAAGGGGATAAAGTTAGGGTGTTGGATTTGTTTGATGGTGATTTTGTGGGAATTGGGAAGATTCACTCCCTATCTATTTTACATGGATTCAACTTGAAAGGAATAGGAAATGCAAATGTAAACATTTTAAAGGTCACAAGTAACATACCCCTTGCTTATGAAGACAAAATAGATGGAATTGTTCATCTGAAAGAGAAAGAGAAAGAGAAAGAGAAAGAGGGAACCTTCACACGATGGCCACTAAAATATTTGCAAAAAATGACTTAGTTGAACATGTTTATTATGTACTAGTTGTTAGACATCTTGGCTCACTACTTTATGCAGTATTTTAAATGTGTTGTTTAGGGATCTTAATTATCATGGTGTATTTGAAAGAGTTGAAAACTCTTAGACAAATTTGGAATTTTTTATTATATTTACATATATACTCTTAGACAACTTTGATGTCTTATAACTTGATATATATATTTGCAATAATTTTTTTATTACAAATTACATTTATTTATCATGATGTTGAATCAATCTTTTAATTCGAGCATGTTGTAGATTGTTCGTATTTGTAATATTTTTATTTTCTTTTATGTTTTAGTTCAAGTTTAATATCATTTTAGTTCTTCATTATAAAATTTATGGTATTTAATAAATTATTCATTTCATGACTATATATACTACCAATTAATGGAAACTAGTAAATAAAAATGACTAAATTAATGGCTAAATATATGATTAAAGTAATGACTAAATAACTAAATTAATGACTAAATATATGACTAAATTAATGACTAAATATATGACTAAAGTAATGAATAAATAAATGACTACCATGACTAAATAAATTACCAATTAACAACAATCAATGACTAAATATATGAATAAATTAATGACTAAATATATGACTAAATAAATCACTACCATGACTAAATAAATGACCAGTTAACAACAATCAATGACTAAATCAATGACCAAATAAATGACCAAATCAATGACTAGATAAATGACTAAAATAGCTATCATAAATTTTGGTCGCATTATAAATGACCAACAATAAACTACTAATGGTCATGTGACCAAAATTAGTCATTTATATGCAATTTTTAGTAGTTTATTTAGTCATATATTGTTGTTTTTGTACTAGTGTATTACTACTATTATTCATGTTGCGAAAGAAAAAACATAAATATTGATATGATTTTCACTTAGGTAGTTCTTACAGTTTTTAGGTGCATTTCATAAAAACTCACCTCACTAACTACAGCCCTTGTACATATAGCCATGATACCTTTCATAATTTTAAGATTTGTGGATTGACACTTAGACCGAGTTGAATCTAGTTTATTAATTCTTTATTCTAGTTTTGGCCTATCAAGAGAAAAAACTAAAGATGTAGAGGTCGAAAGAAGAGTGGGAGAAAAACTTACCTGGATTGTTGAAGCCGAATATATTGGTAGAGCGGACATTGCCTCTTCTTCTCCTCTACTTGATGCTCTTAGTCTACCTAGGTCATGGACTCATCTACTCTTTGTACAGGTGGAACTAGTAGATTCAAATCCCTTGGTGGTTGATCTTGCCAAAACTTGGGCTTCGACAATCGTAACAAACCTCTTGGGACCATTGGGTTCTTTTTCCTTTCCCTCAAGCATCATTGGAAGATGTAATCTATGAGCCCTTCTATTTTGACCCCTTTCCTTTCCCTTTTCCTATGTCAGACTCTTGAGGCTTGCAAGTGTAGAGTGGAAGCTCTTACGGTTCAATCTCTTGATCAAACTTAGGATTACTATCATCTGTGTTGGTTTCCTTGTCATAAATTTGGTCAAACTTCTCATCATGCAGCTTTACATCTCCATACATGCACTGAGACATTTTATTTCCTGTTAGTACCTCCAAAAATCCACTTTCTTTATTTTTCGACCATCCCAGGTGCTTCAGTTGCATGTTTAGGGACTTTCCTATTAGGATGCTCTATTGGTACTCCATCGTTTTGACATAAAATTCAAGCCATGATGGTCAGTTGAATGGTATGAAGGCTAATTTTATGTAAAAATCCAGCCTCTCATTGGTTGGGTCCATTCTTGATTCAAATTATTTCTACCTCCCATGCCTTACAGCTAGGAGGTGCCTTATTGGGTTGTAGCTCCATGCATTGCAAATGAGGACCACACCCATGTGAGCCAATTTTTTGGTAAGAACCTCCTACTCCTTTCTTTTCACAAGTGTTACCTCACTATTGACAATTGTGAGAGGAATTAGGTAAAGCATTGTTTTGCGTCATCTGATGCCATAGGCTTTGTCGACAATATTTGATTTGTAGCATGCCTCCAAAACAAAAATCCTATTTATTATAAATTTAGTGAGTCTAAAAGGCTCCTTAACAAAACCATGGAATTTGATGAAGGTGTAGCAATGGAAAAATTATGCATTTTCCTCAATTGATTTGGGAATAATTAATAAATTAGACTTGATATCATTTTGATCTAGTGTTGTGATGAGTTTCACATCCACATTAGGTCTTGGGCCTCTTTTTAAGCTAAATAAACTTAACATTTCCTTAATTTAATGTTGTAAAGTGTATTTATTGACACCTTCACATTAAATTTAAGAGGCTTGTAAATTAAGAGGGCCTAATCTAGTGTTGTAATGTGTTCTACACATTCACATTGGATTTAGGGCCCATTTTAGCTAAATAGACCCAATTTTTCATTAATTTAGTGTTGTAAAGTGTATTTATTTACAGTTTCACATTATAATTTGGGTCCTATTGCATTTATGACCTTTATATCATCATTAATAGGCCCCTAAGGCCCTATATTATGCATCCCAAAGCATATTTCAATAAAAAACCTGATGATATCAACATATAAACTTAATTTACAAAATCCCTGACACTTTAGCAATCAAAATAGGCCTTGTGGGACCCATTCGTCACTTTGGGTGAATGTCCCATCTAGGTAGGACCCATTCACCTAGCTTGGTGAATGAGTCCCATTTGGCCTATTTTCAAGGTTTTGAGCAAGCAAATTTGTGTTTTAAGTTCAAATTTTATGTATGTCGGCCTTTGGGATCTAATAAACGAGATATTAGATGGATTTCCTATATAAACAATTTTTGAAATATTTATTTATCCATCATTCATGATATCAAGTAAAGCATTCAAGAGTTAAGAATTCCAAGACTTCACAAGATCATCTAGAGATCATTCAAGATCATTTTTAAGGAATTCATGTTGGATGTTGTGGTTGTATTGTTGATATGTGGTTGCATTGATGTCAACACTATTAGCATTGGTGATTTTGAAGGCTGCATATGTCGAGGATATTGATAAAATTAGAATAAATATGTTACAGGTAGTTTGTGATGCTATTTGAGTTTCAGGTGTTGTACTTAAATGGGTTTGTTTCTAAGTCTATCCAGGATATACCCTAGAAGTTTCAATGCTACGCACCAAGGTTTGTGCAAGTTATACTTTTCATTTTTTCTAGAGTCACTTTGTTACTATAGCAAGTGTTTTTTCAAGAAGAGGATGAAATTTTTCCAATTTCAGTTGTTGCGCATTTTCCCGTAACGTTCATGGATGTCCACATTCTTTGGTCTGATTCTGATCGGAGATCTTCCTGATGTGTGCTCGATTTTTCATGTTCTTGGCTGACATGATGGTGGTAGCATGTTGTGGATCCATCAGGATTAATATTCTATTATTTGGCATGTTTGAGGGTATTTTTTGGGTCCTCACTATGTTGTCACCAGCTTGTGTTGGTGCACATTAAGATTTATTTATGTATTGAGACTGACAGTTGTAATTTATTCTTTATTCTTGGCCTACAGAGTTGTTGATGCAAATTCATGTAGTGGATATATAAGAATGATTATTTCTTTATTTTTGAAGGGTGCATGTGTGTATGCTCGGTGTATATATGTGAAGTATATGTGTGAATAAAGATCAAATCATTCAAGTGCAGAGTAGAGTGTGAAGTAGATTGAGTAGATTCTGAAGGAGTTGAGTAGAGTGTGTAGAATGTTTTTTGTGCCTAACCAGAACGATCATCAAGATTTTGAAGAAGCTAATTTCTCAGTTCAACCTCATCAAATGGATTTAATCTAATTATTTTATGTAAGGAAATGAGCCTTCCTCTAAGAAGTGAGCTCTAGGGAGTGTGCTTGTGCATTCCCTATTTATTCTTCATTATACTTTCAACAGGGTATAATCTTGTGGACTAACATCCACTATGGTTTTTCCCCTAACAGGGTTTCCACGTATAATATCTTGGTGTTCATGTGTCTTTGATGTATTGTTGATTTATGGTTTCACTATTAACTATTAGATCTAATATTAAAGGTTGAACAATCTTAAATTATACAACAACTGATTCACCCCCCCGTCTCAATTGTCTATCCTTGTTTTTCTAATAATTGGTATCAGAGCTAGTTCCTCTGAAGGAAAACCTTAAAATCTTGAGGTGATCTGAGATGAAATCTTAAAAGAAGGATAGTCCTAGATTCTATGTAACAAAATACTCTCTATGGAAGGTTAGAATGGAATTTCATTTGAAGTTCATTGGTGAGCCTTTCTGGAAGATTACAAAGAATGCATATACTATCCCTTAGAATGATCCATCTGCTACTAATGCAATGAAAGAAGCTGAAACAAATACCAAGGCTATTAAAGGATTATTGAGTGATTTGACATATTCAAAGATGAAAAATGTGATAGGTCTAAAGACTGCACATGAGATCTAGAAAAATTTGGAAATATTGTATGAAGGAGATCCACTAGTGAAATTTGCTAAGCTACAGAGTCTAAAAGGAAAGTGGGAGGACATGAAGATGAGAACATCCTTTCTTTCTCTCAAAAGCTAAATGACCTAGTGATGAGCATTAGATGTGTCGGTGGAATCTTGGATGAAGAAGAGATTGTGGCTAAAATACTTAGATATGTGTATCCTTCCTAAAAGAAAAAGCTCATGCTATTGATGAACTCAGGACAGTGACAAATGTGACAAGAGACATGCTGATTGGAAAACTTGATGCCTTTGAGTTAAGTGAATTTGGGTAATCTACTTCTAAGACAGAATTTGCATTCAAATATATTGTATCCAAGAAAAACAAGCAGAGATATGATCTGGGAGAGAGTTCTAGAAAGACATTCAAGTATGAAGATGAGATGAAATAGATTGAAGATGAAGAAAGAGAATTAGAAGAATTGGAAGCATTGATTGTGAAAAGAGAATCCATAGGTCATGGTAAGTACAAAGGAAATTTACCTATCAAATTTTTTTCTTCCAGTAAAATAGGTCATTTTGCATCAAGGTGTCCTAAAAGAATCTCTAAGTATAAACCTGATAAGTCTAGATATCAAAAGAAATTCTATTATGTTGAAGAAGGTGTTACTGATGATTAATTTGATAAAGAAACTAAAAATGAAGATGAATGTGTATTTATTGCTATCAAAGAAAATGGTCAGGTGTCCATTGAATATACTAGTAATGTGAATGTTGAGAAGGCTCTTGCAACAAAAATTGAAGAAAAGTATGAGTGCGTAATTGACAGCGGATGCTCACATTATATGACTGGTGACAAAATCAAGTTTGTAAGCTTGGAAAACTATGATGGTGGTGTTGTAATATTTAGAGACAACACTTCTGGTGTGATTCGTGGTAGAGGCACTATTTATTTTGGTGGTAAACATAATATTGATGATGTTCTTTATGTAGAAGGTTTAAAGCATAACTTATTGAGTGTTGGACAGATGGTAAAAAAGGGTTACAATCTTCAGTTCAAGGATGGTAAGTACAAGATATGGGGAAGTTCTGGAAATGTGATTGCTTCAGGTACAAAGACAAGAGGTAATATTTTTTACTTAAGTGTTGCTAGTGAAAGTTGTTTAATTTCTGAAGTTGATGTAAGTTGGTTATGGCATAGGAGGTTGTGTCACGTGAACTTTGATAACATTGTCAAAATAATTTCTTCTCAAGCAATCAGAGATCTTCCTAAGTTAGTGAAGCCTACTAACACTATGTGCAAGGAATGACAGATGGGAAAGCACACTAGAAACTCTTTCTAGAGAAAATAGTATAACTCTAATGGAGTACTAGAATTGATACATAATGATCTATGTGGTCCCTATAGAATACAAATTCTTCAAGGTGAAAAGAACTTTATGTTGCTTATTGATGATTACTTTAGAATGATATGGGTTGCTTTCTTAAGACAAAAAAATGAATCATTAGAAAAGTTCAAAAGCTTCAAAGCTATGGTAGAGAATGATATAGGTTTAAAGATCATGTGCTTAATATTAGATAGAGGTGGTGAATTCACTTCCAGGGAATTCAATTCTTTCTGTGAAGAGTATGGAATCCAAAGACAAACTATGTACTCCCTAGACCCCTCAACATAATGGAGTTGTTGAAAGAAAGAACATAACTATTCTAGACACGGCTAGAACCATTATGTTGGAAGAAAATGTTCCTCATTTCTATTGGAGAGAATTTGTAAGTACTGTTGTGTACACTATCAACCAGGTAAATGTCAATAGTAGTTCTAGTAAGATTCCTTTTGAGTTGTGGTTTGGCTATAAGCCTACTATCAAATATTTCAAAAAAAATGGAAGAAAATGATACATCAAGAGAGATGATGATATAGGAAAATTTGATGCTGGAAGTGATAAAGGAATATTTCTAGGTTACTCTACTAAGAGAAAATCTTACCAGTGCTTTAATAAAAGATTGAAGAAAATGGTTGAAAGTGCAAATGTCAAAGTTGACAAAGATATTGATAGACCATCCAGATGTAGTGGATATGATTCATATGACCAACATGATAGTAATAACAATGGAAAGAATGTACAAACACATAATCAACTTCAAATTGTTATGGTGAATCAAGAGAATCAAGAAGCGGAAAGTAGTAGAAGTGCATAAGAAATAACAAAAGAACCAAAAGTTATAGAAAATCCTAAAACTCCCAAGTATGTAAGGTGAAATCATTCTAATAGTCAGATCATAGGAGATAAGAACAAAGGTGTGCAAATTAGAAGAAGAATTTTAGAAGAGTATTGTCTAATCTCCAAGACTAAGCCTAGAAATATTAATGAAGCATGCAAAGATGAATATTAGATGGAATCCATGAAAGAAGAACTAATGTAGATAGAGAAAAATGATACATGGGATCTTGTCCCTAGACCTCGAAACAAAAATGTGATTGGAACCAAATGGGTCTTTCGAAATAAGTTGAATAAACAAGGTGAAGTGGTCAAAAATAAAGAAAGACTGGTTTGCAAAGGGTATTCACAGATGGAAGGTATTGATTTTAAAGAAAAAAATTCTCCTATTGCTAGAATTGAAGTTGTAAGATTATTTCTTGCTTATGCTTCTTTCAAGAATTACAAAGTATATTGGATGGATGTAAAGTCGGCATTTCTAAATGGTGAGCTAGAAGAAGAAGTCTATGTTGAACAACTAGATGGATTTCAACTAACTGACAAAGAAAACATGGTATGTCAATTGAAGAAATATCTATATGGACTTAAGCAAGCTCCTAGAGCTTGGTATGTTAGATTGGATATATACTTGTTGAAGCTTGGATTCAGTAAGGGTACTACTAACAACAATATATATTTCAATTTGGATCAAAATAAAGAATTGATCATTGAAGTCTTTGTTGCTAACATTATTTTTGAAGGTGATGATGATGATTTGTGTATGAATTTTGTTCGTGAAATGAAAAGTGAATTTTAAATGTTAATGATTGGAGAATTGAAATTCTTCTTAGGATTACAAATCACTCAGTTAGAAGATGGAATCTTTATATCTCTGTCTAAATATGTAAAAGAGTTACTAAAAAAGTCTAGCATGGAAGAATCAAAGTCAGTTGGTACACCTATGGTGAAGGAATGAAAACTTACATAGAATGATGATTCTCCTAAAGTAAATCAAACAATATATAGGTCAATGATTGGTGAATTACTCTATTTGACTCAAAATAGGCTAGATATAGTGAATGTTGTATGCATGGTTGCTAGATATCAAGATGATCCAAAAGAGCCTCATTTGATTGTTGTGAAAAGAATCTTCAAATACCTAAAAGGGATAGTTGATTTTGGTCTTTGGTATCCTTAGGATGATGATCTTACTCTGAATGCTTTTACTAATGCAGATTGGGTAGGAGATGTGAATGACAGGAAGAGTACTAGTGGTGGAGAATTCTTCTTAGGGAAGAAGTTGGTATCTTGGCTAAGAAAAAAGCAGAATTTTGTTTCCTTATCTACTCTTGAGGCAGAATACATTGTTGTTGCAATCAAATATACTCAAGTATTGTGGATTAAGCAGATGTTGAGAGATGCCAAAATTGAGTATGAAGAGACTATTGCCATATTCTATGACAACTCAAGCACCATAAACATTTCTAAGAATCCAGTGTTGCATTCAACGATAAAGCATATATCCATCAAATATCACTTCTTGAGAGATAAATTAAGTGACAAAGAAGTTAGACTAGAATATGTACCTACCAAGGAGAAAATTGCAGATATCTTTACTAAGACATTGCCTAAGGATACTTTTGAGTACATTAGAGGCAAGTTAGGGCTGATTTCCCCTCTTGATCAAAACCAAGTGATACAAATCTTTGCATCGATCCGTGAATTCATAGCCATATCTTATTTTGGATTGATGTTGTGGTGGCTGCTACTTAGGGGGAGTAGTCAAATGTGCTAAATATGTGGTTTAGAGCTTGTGTACATTTTCCATTTATGTCAAAGGGGGAGAAGTGTAGCTTGAAAAACATTGTAACATATAAGGGGGAGAATTGGAGAAGAGAACTATGTGAAGAGTGAGCTGTGTTGATGGTGTATTTTTCACATCATGTGTTTCCATCAATGCCAAAGGGGGAGATTGTTGTATGTTGTGGTTGTATTGCTGATATGTGGTTTTCATTGATGTCAACACTATTAGAATTGGTGATTCTAAAGGTTGTATATGTCGAGGATATTGAGAAAATTAGAATAAATATGTTACATGTAGTCTTTGATGATGTGAAAGTTCAAGTGGTGATAAGTTGTGCATGTTGAGTTTCAAGTGTTGTACTTAAATGGTTTTGTTTCTAAGTCTATCTAGTTTATACCCCAGAATTTTCAATGGTACGCACCAAGGTCTGTGCAAGTTATATGTTTTGGTGTCTCTATAGTCACTTTATTACTGTAGCAGGTGTTTTTTTGAAAAAAGGATGAGATTTTGGAAATTTCAGCTATTGCACATGTTCTTGTAATGTTCATGGATGATTCTAGATCATGCTCTATCCTTGCTTCACATCCGCATTGTTTGGTGTGATCGTGATCAAATATTTTTCTTATGTGTGCTCGATTTTTCATGTTCTTGGCCGACATGATAGTGGTAGCATGTTGTGGATCCATGAGGATTATTTTTTATATTTTGGCATGTTCGAGGGTATTTTTCTGGGTCCTCACTATATTGTGACCAACTTGTGTTGGTGTGCATTAAGATTCACTTATGTATTGAGGCCGACAGTTGTAATTTATTCTTTATTCTTGGCCAACAGAGTTGTTGATGTAAATTAATGTAGCAGATATATAAGAATGATTGTTTATTTATTTTTGAAGGGTGTGTGTCTATGCTTGTTGTATGTATGAAAATTATATATATGAATAAAGATCAAATCATTCAAGTGCAGAGAAGAGTGTGAAGGAGATTGAGAAAAGTGTGAAGGAGTTTGAGAAAAATGTGTAGAATTTTTTTTGTGCCTAATCGGAACTGTCATCAGGATTTTGAAGAAGCTAATTTCTCAGTTCAACCTCATCAGATGGATTTAATTTTATTATTTTATGTAAGGCAGTGAGCCTTCCTCTAAGTAGTGTGTCTGAATGCATGTGCATTCCCTATTTATTATTCATTATAATTTTAATAGGGTATAATCTTGTGGACTAACATCCAGCGTGGTTTTTCCCCTAACAGTGTTTCAAAGTATAAAATATTGGTGTTCATGTGTCTTTGATGTATTGTTGATTTATGCTTTCATTGTTAATTATCAAATATGAGATTAAAGGTTGTTTAAAGTTGAATAAGCTTAAATTTTGTAAAAATTGATTCACCCCCCTCCCCTCCCACTCTTAGTTGTCTATCCTTGTTTTTCCAATAATTCAAGGGCAGAATTATTCATCAGTTGTTGTAGAAATTCAAGATCCACCATTAAGAATATTATTAAGGTAGTATTGTGATGTAGCATTAAAGATCCAAGATCAAGCATTGTTCTACTCCTATTGTCAAGATCAAGATCTACATCCTTCATGGCCATTTCATGTTGAGTTGAAAATTTACAAGGCACCATTCAAGGTATTATTGTCCATGATTCATGTTATTTTCTTCATGTTTCATGCCTCCATTTCATTGTCTCATCATTTGGTTTAATTATTGTTGATCATCAAAGCTTGCACCTCTTTGAAAACCTTATGGGAATTTTAGTGAGTGGGGGACTAGTTTATGCCTCACTCAATAACCTCCAAGATATTTATAGAAATTTGACTCTTCTTTTACGATTGGAGGGAAGGTAGAAGGAAATGTAACTAAAACATGAAAATTGAAATATGTCAAAGCTTTTACAACATTTAAAACCTTTAATTATTTCTTATGGATGATATAATAGACACAAAATGCCATGGACCCTTATTATTGGGAAGAGAATGAGAAACAAAGGCTAAGAAAAAGCATAATGTAGTCTTTCAAATCTCCTTGTGGGAAGCACCCATTAAGGTCTGATCAAACATAAGGAAACTCTATACGTTAATAGAAATATCTTGAAACTGTAGAAAACCTTTCTCTTCTTACAACATAATATGAAAAATAACCTTTAAAGAAAATTTAAAAGCTCAATAGACAATATGGTTTCCAAAAACTATTATTTAACATAGAAGCTTGCAGAATGGAAATTAGCTACTCGAACTATCAAAATAATCTTAACACAATGTTTTGACATGAAAGAGAACATAAAGGAGGAACTTGAAAAAGGCCATAACATACACAGTTTCAAAGATTTCTTCTAAATAGATCAAACTTTAATATCAACTGAGCTGAAAAATAAAGGTCGAATGCTGATCTGATGATAGTTTAAGTTAAAATATAGCATGCTAGAGAATAGCAGTATTCCGCAAAACTTTCTACTTTAGAAAGTGTAATGCTTGAATAAAACTGCAAACAAGATTGTTAATATAATAAAATCATACATACTATTCGACGTTAAACAATAAAGAACAAGGAAAACTATCAAAGAATAAATAAAAGAATGATCTCATCGAATATTTGTATAAATCCTTGAATGACCTCAATTGCACTTCTCCATTTTTATATTGTAATATAATTGCCCTCAAATTTTATCAAGTACGCAAGTATGGCCTATTGATTTCTGATTTAGAAAAATATCGAACATTAAATAAAAGCTTCCTAAAAGTATATCAATTTTGGGAGGAGGAATAATGACAAAGGTAAGGGCAATTTATAGAAAATTGGTTTTCAAACGATTGACTCAGATTCAAAAGACAAATCAACGATTGAGATTAATGAATGCCATGTGATAGAGATTCAGTGTTAGTAATGATGTGAGTGAAAAATCCTATGTGATGAAGATTAAATTAAATAATAATTTAATCTAGTGTTGAGACTGTTCGAAATTTGGAAGAATAAAGTTTGCAATTGAAAGATAAAGATTGAAATAGATGAAATTTTTTGTTTGAATGTATGGATGAATTAATTAATTAAATAAATTTATTTAATTAATAATAGTTTACTCACAGAAGAATAAGACTGACTGATTAAGGCAGAAGGTATGTTTGTCAAGAGTAACTTAGGAGATAACTAACTAATGAATAATTAGATAACTAAACAATTATCTAATCACAAAGGAATATGCGAGGAATACTTGTTATTATGAATTAAATGATTATTTAACTCAACATTCAAAATTCATAGATTAAATTAAATAAATAAAGATTTATTTAATTGATTGTTGAAAAGGTTATTGAATAATTAAATAATTCAAAAATGAATATTTAATTATAGTCGGAAATGTGACAAAGGATAAATTAAATAATAATTTATTTAATTTAGAAAGGGGATTAATTAATTAGCAATGTAATTAAATAAATAGCATTTATTTAATTAATCAAGAAAGAATAAAATATCATAATGAATTAATTAAATATTTAAATTTATTTAATTAATAGAAGATGGATGAATTTATAAAATAATTAAATAATTAAATAATTAACATTATTTAATTGTGACCATGAACATTAGAAAGTGTGGCAAAAATGGTGTCGTAGGCCTAGACCAATTTTTAGTGTCTACAGTTTGCCCCTCTTTGATACAATGTCGTTTCAGCCTTTGTGTCAATGAAAATTAATTAAAACATGCCCTTGTCATGCTCTGATGTGAAATAGGTTAGGGTATGCCCCCTCGGGAAAAATGACAATTTTTGAAAAAAAATGGAAATTATCTTGATTAAGTAATTTGATAGTCAGAAGTTTGATGGTAGTGAAATAAACTAAGTTTGATGTGATCTGGTATGTGAAATTGATGTTAGAAGTTGGAAAATTATGCGTCTAGTACAAAAGGTTGGAGAAAAACCCTCCAAAACTCTAGGTATAAATTGGATTTGGGGTGAAAATCCAATTCATTTGCACCCTAGACAATTTGAAAACCTTGATATTAGCTCTGAGCTCGTAGTGAATATGTCTCTAGTACCGTATGCAGAGCATCATAGATACCACATTCAAACTTCAGATGCCTAGCCGATGTAGGACCCCTGGTATGTAACCTTGAACCGCCTTTTGAAATTTTGAATTTCACACTTTTTAAGACATTTAAAGTTTTATTTTCATATGCATCGCTTTAGAATCAATGCATATGTGTTTGTACATGATGCATGTGCTCATGGAATGACACATATGTGCAAAGATCTCTAGGTCATTTTAGGTCATTTTAGGCAATCAACACATTTGAAAATGTATGCACCACATGTGTATGATTGCATCACATTTTCTATTTCTTGTGTCACATATAGGTTCTTTCAATGCATATATATAAATTCACCACATTTGTATTATAGGTAGGATAATAGTAATGCACCACATTTGCAAAGAAATGACGCATATGCATGATAAGTTATTATGATTAGTTGTGGTGACGCATTTGAAGTAGAGCAACGCATATGCATGTTTATACAACGCATTTGAGTTTATGTGTCACATATGCAATTTGTAATGACACATTTGAGATTGTGCACTGCATATGATATTGAAATGATGCATTTGACTGTCAATCTTTTGAAAAAAATTGTGATGCAAAAATGGATTTTTTGTTTTCTCACACAAAGTATTTTGATGCATTTGTAGGTTGTATTAGATTTTATATACACTTGGAAGTTGAGGCCGGTGACTTATGAGCTGCAAGACGAGTTACAAAATTCTAAGACATGTCTGGTTTGGAGATTAGGTTACACCATGTTTGTACCATGCCCACCATTCAGGCAAACAAAGGTATGTTGACTTCTCTCTATGAGAGGTGGCATTATGAGACCTCTTTTCATTTTCCTACTGGAGAGGCCATAGTGCCTTTAGAGGACGTGTATAGGATTTTGAAATTTCCCATTAGGGGTGAGAGGGTGTTATATGATACCCAAAGATTTTATAGTGATATCACTCGGTTTTATGTTTATGATTATATTAGATGGCTTGGTATTGAGAATTATGAGATTAGATGGCATGTTTTGGCTAAGAGATATGAGAGGATAGATTGTATTTTATGTACATTGATTGTTGGAATTGTTCTCCTTGACTATTGAGGTCATGGTTTTCATGTTAGGTGGTGGGAGATGTTGGTGGGGATGCTAGAGCATGAGGTAGTATATGCATGGGGGGCCTGTTTACCAGCCATGTTATATTTCCATTTACATGATATTGCATATAGAGATGCACAAATGATGAGTTGTGGTACCACCTTGCTTATGATCTAGGAATGGGAACACATTGTTGTGTTTTGTCCCCCAGTGACCTTTGGTCTTGATGCTAGATCGCCATATGTTTTCTGTTATGCGAGGAACATTACCCAAAGTCATGTTGGCGACACTAGTTATTGGAGACATGCACTTGATACTTTGTTTTATTTTATTTGGAGATCATATATGGATTTTTCCCAATGGACAGATGAAAAAAAAATATTTTCCCTTTTGTCGATAGACTCAGTATTTGATTGGGAGGACTGTTTCGAGTGTCCACATTATTGTGAGGCACCTTCTAGATCAATTTTTTAGACAGTTTGGGGAGGTTCAGGATGAGCCTCAGGGGTGATCTGAGTTTTCTTGATTGTTGAGAGAGGTTCCATTGTGGGGGCCCATGATTCTAGTGGCTACAACAAAGGTATATATTCAGGCTTTATATCCTATGTAGTGGGGTAGAAGATCTAGGCGGGACACTTGCATATGATGCTTGGTGAGTCGTTCATAGGCCTATTCCATATATAGATCCAGATTAGTCGGGTCCTATTTCGATATAGGGTACAAGTCCTAGGTTTCAACATGGTGGTAGGGTTGGGGATAGAGGAGGTAGAGGTGGACGAGGTGGCGGTGTTGATAGAAGAGGTGGAAAAGGTGGTTGATGGGGTCGATGAGATAGGAGAGGCGAGAGAGGAAATGGATTGTCACCCATCCATGATGAGGAGGGTGAGGGATTAGATGTACCGATGTTGGATCTTGGTGGAGGAGGGGAGGAAGAGACTAGGAGTGAGCATGTAGTTGAGGAGGTTGCAGCAGAAGAGGCTGGTGAGAAGGAGATAGATATTGATGTCCTTGGTATATTGGTAGGTTATGGTAATGAGGAGGAGGAGGTGATGGGGGAGCAGGAGAGGGAGCTCTGGATAGGATTGTGGAGGATTGGGATGCTAAGGTGGGAGAGAGACTATGACAGGATAAGGAGGCTCCCAAGGACAGTGTTGTAGAGTTGCAAGCCTGAGTAGAGGCATTGGAGGAGAGGGTGAGGGTTGTTACTGTGGATCACAATGCAATGCAGATGGAGAGAGATAGTGTATATCTTAACAAAGATCAAGTAGTTTCCAAGTGATAGGAGACAAAGGGAATATCCATTGAGCTTAGGGCCTTATGTATTGGACCGACTACAACCTTTTCTTGAGATTTAGATAGAGCAGGTGTCCAAGAGAGATATTATAGAGATTTATATGAAGTAGAGGTACCACCTAAGAGATGAGCTCCTAGTTATTCATAGGCACACAGTGGTAGTTCTCAGAGCAGGTCCTAGATCCATACACAGAGTACCAATGATGTAGTGGGACCACCTAGGATAGGACCATATGATAGGCCTCCCTCCACACATAGAGTACATCATCGATAGTTGCCCCCTTAGACTCTACATGGGAGCAGTGGTAGAAATTTATAGGGAAACATTTATATTTGCAGACCTTGTATTATGATCATAAAGCCCATAAGCTCCTTTTATATTGATACACTCTGGAATTGTACTGTGACACATATTATTTTGAGTGATATATATATCATTTTTTGCGGTGTTTATATGATTTGCAGTTGTTCTATATGATTATGTTGTTGTTCTATACAATTATACAGTTTTCTACATGATGTGTGTACATGTTATGGATTATGATGTATACATTATGATGTTTTATTTCTATGATGATATGTTACTCTATGTTACTCTATGTTTATTCTATGCGATGATGAATGCACCATATTTACAAATATTTATAAATACATTCTATGTTTATGAAAATGTGATTCAATGTGATTTTATTATTTATAATGTCATGTGAATGTATGTATAATATGTACACTTTGTGAATGTTCAATGCCTATATATCACAATTATCTAGATGCGATGGATATGCATACTTTTCTATTGTTTTTAAATTTCGTATAAATGTATAGACATATGGTAATTTCTATATGATGGTTGTAAAATGAATGCATATGCAAATTACCTAATTTTTTTGTGTGTCACAGGACAGTGTCATTATGCAGGATAGAAGAAATGTTAGCATGGATTATTTCAAATGTTAGTATTGAAACATGGTTATTAGAAGAATGTATAATCTTTAATATTTTCCAAATAAAAAATAAGCCTTACATTAAATCATCATTGGGTGGGACATGGCACAAATGGATAGTAAACACCATGATATGAGATAGACCAAGGTGTAAAAAGTCATCCACTTGCTAAAATAGATAGTCACAGACAAGGAGTGTCTAGACTCATACTAAGAGAAAAATTGCCCCAATCTTTTTGTCCACACAAACCACAAACAACAATCAAAGAAAAAGACATAGTCAGGATCCATTATTGCTCCTCTAAATCCTTCATGGGACATCCTCAAGAAAGCTAGTAACCTAACTTGAAAAGCAAGTTTAAAAGATAGTCGACAGACAATAGTCAAAGAAAAATAGTCCTCAAATGTCCTTGCTTCTCTAAATCCTTCATTGGACATCCTCGAGAAAGCTTAGTAATGGGACTTGAAGACAAAGATAAATGAAAAGATAATACCAAATAAGTTATAAAGTCAAAAATCCTATAAGAAAATTTGCCAAAATTTGATCTCTTGTTGTTTGTTTGATAAGCTGATTTTTTTATAAAGCCTAATATTAGGGACAACACGTAGCATATGAGACATTGAGTCTAGTTTCGATGTTGTGACTATTTGTGTAAGGCATGACAAATCTTGGTTTCAAAAAGACATGTATTGTATAAGACATTGATTTTGATGTCGTTGATGCGACAAGATGCATAAGGCTATGATGATTGTTAATGATAATGTTTGTTGTCAAGAAGGACACATCTTGTATAAGACATAAGTTGATTGTTTTGGCAATTCATTTGATTTGACTTGATGACATTGTTGACTTGTTTGTCTTGTTGATGCATGACTTGTCTTTGTTTTTTGACTATTGTATGGGTCTGTTAACAGTGTATGACTTATGGTGACTGGCATGATGTACCCTAAAGGACTAACCTAGCACAATCTCAAGGGCTCATCGATTGATGGCCTTGCCTATGTTATACACGTAGAGACCTCATAGTTTGACTAATTTTGATTGATAGAAATAATTGATAAATATGTACTAAAATTGATGATATATGATGTGTGTGTTTAGTGAATGTGATAAACCCTAATGGACTGACCTAGTGCGGTCTCAGGGCCTCATTGATTGATGTCCTTGTCTGCATTTTAAACATAGAGACCTCATAGTTTGACACAACCAATAACTTTGACATACAAAGAATGAGTCATGATTTTATGTGTGTGATATGTGACAAACCTAGAAAGACAGACCTGATGCCTCGAGGGTGCATCAAGTGATGGCCTTGCCTACGTCCAGTCATAGAGGCAATGTAGTTTGACTAATGTCTATGACTGACTCTACACAACTGACTCTGACTCTATTTTTGGGGTTTTTGACATGTTTTGATTTTTTTGTTCTTTTTTAGGCTTTATGATGTTTTGGATTTTTTCATGACATTTTCTAATGTTTTTGGATTTTTTTTTACATTGGATCAGTGAGTGCAATGTCCCAATGACTTAGTTTTAGAATTTTCCCCTAGTCAAGTATAAGACCAATAAGATGGAATGGGGATGTGGAGTGGACTTGATGTCAATCGTTCCAAGTTATGGATAGGACAACCATTTATTATGGGTGAAGGTGGAAAATTTTGATTGGAATTATGGTAGACGAAGGAGTGAAGTCAACTACAGATGTCATATGTTTGCTAGGTTTTCACCATGGTACTTATCCAAAGCACCACCGAAGTGGTTTTCAGTATTGGATGAATTATTTCTCTTTACTATTTTATTGATTTTTTAATTTTTTTGATGTTACAAAGACGCCTATTTTCCAGGTTTTCATCAAGATAACGATTCTTTTGTTTTTTCTATTTTTTTGTATTTTTATGATTAAGACTCTTAGAAGCTATGCATAGAACCTCTCCAGATAAAGGGTGTTGATTGGTGATAAAAGTGGTTCTCCTTCTGGGGTTGAGAGTTGATATGCTCTTGATCCAAAATCTTCTGTAACAATGTAAGGTCCTAACTAGTTTGGTTCAAACTTGCCTATTTTTCCTCTTTCATCTTGATTCTTTGGGTTCTCCATTAAGACCAAGTCACCAATGACAAAATTTTGATTCAAAACTTTCTTGTTATAGCTACAATGAAGATGGTTTTGACATGCTTGCAAATGATGTAGTGCCTTTTGTCTTTGTTCATCTAGGAATTCTAACTCATGCAATCTTTACACATGGTACTCTTCATCATCAATATGACCTTTCAAAGATACCCTTATGGAATGAATTTCAACCTCAATAGGTAAGATAGCTTCAAAGCCGAAACTAGGGAGTATGAAGTGGCATCAGTGAGAGTATGGATGCTTGTGTGGTAAGCCCATAAGGCAGGATTAAGTTGTAAATGCTAGTCATGGCTAGTGTCATTGACAGTCTTTTTGAGGATTCTATTGATTTTTTTATTAGATGCCTCTGCTTGGTCGTTACCTTGAGGATAATATGGAGTGGGAAAATGATGTTGGATATGGAATCCTTCATAGAGATGGAGGACTTCTTGGTTCTTAAATGGGCGAACATTATCCATAATGATGGATTGAGGAACACCATACCAGCAAATGATGTAATTAAGGATAAATTTGGAAATTTGTGTGTCAGTAATGTAGGTCATATGAATAGCCTCAATCCAATTAGTGAAGTATTTTGTGGCGGTTATTATGAACTCATGGCCATTGGAACATGGAGGATGTATCTTACCTATGAGATCAAGTCCCCATTGGGAAAAATGCCATGGTGAATTTATCGGTCAGAGCTCTTATGCTAGCACATGTATCAAGTCTCCATGTACCTAGAACCGTCAACATTTCTTGATGAAGACATATGAGTCCTTTTCCATGGTAGGCCAATAATAGCCTAGTCTCATAATATTCTTGGCTAAGGTAGGACCGCTAGAATGGGATCCACATGTACCTTTGTGTACCGCACGTGAGGTTTCTTGTGCTTCTTCAACATCAATACATCTCAACAAGGTATTATCTAAGGCACATCTATAAAGGGCATCTCCGATGATGGTATATTTGGAAGACTTACGAATAAATTTCTTGTGTTAGTTATTTCATAGGTCTAAAGATAGGATTCGGGCATGCAGGTAGTCATATATGTCCTTGTACCATGGAGAAGTGGGACCAACAAGCTCACACACCATCACATAATCCGGGACATCATAGATAGTGACCAAAAGTTGTTTCAACAAGAACTTGAATTTAGGAACGTTGCTAGGTATATCCAATAATGAACCAATGGTTTACATAGAATATGCTGCCCTATTCTGAATGCAGGGTATTTGTTGAAAGCTAATGTTATCAAAATATTGCTTAAAGTTGTCTATCATGTGCTTGGATGGGGAAATTTTATCATCTTTAGTTTCATAATCATCATTAACTTGTCAGACTACTAGCTAAGAGTCTCCATAAACATATAAATTCTTAATCTTCCATTGGAATTCCATTTTCAGTCCTATTACAAGGGCTTCATATTCTTCTATGTTGTTTGTGTAAGGAAAATCAATTCTGAATGACTTTGTAATAGTTTTCTCTTGTGGTGTAAAAAAAAATTTACCTACTCCTGAACCACGATTAGTATGGGACCCATCAAAGTATAACTTCCATGTTGCTCTTTTGTCAATGGTGAAGATGAACTCATTAGAAAAATCTACAACTAGAGGATGGTGAACCTTAACTGGTGTGTCTGCCAACTGATCAGCAATAAATTTCCCTTTTATAGCTTTTCTTTCCACATAATGGATGTCATATTCACTAAGTATCATTACCCATTTAGCCAATTGGCCTGTTAGTGTTGCTTTACTTAGGAGATATTTCAAAGGATCTATCTTTGCGAATAGCATGGTTTGGCGGTTTAGCATGTAGTGCCTACGTTTTTGAGTAGCAAAAAACTAATGCAAGACAAGCACATTCTATGTGACTCTAGTTTAGCTCATATCCCACCAAAGTACCATTGATATAGTATATTGCCCTTTCATGACCTTCATCATCATTTTGTACAAGTAAGGCTCGTATTGTTGATTGAGTTGTTGAAATATAGAGTATCAAAGGCTAGGTATCTGTAGGTGGAATTAACACAGGTGGTGTAATCAGGTAATCCTTGATCTTCTAAAAATATTCTTGGCATTTGGATGTCCATACAAACGATACCCCATTTTTGAGTAAGTGTTGAAATGGATGTATCTTGTCTGCTAACTATACTATGAAGCACCTGATAGAATGTATTCTTCCTTGTAATGTTTTTAGGTGACTGATGTTGGCTGGTGGAGGCATGTTCATTATAGCTTTTACTTTTTTAGGGTCCACTTCAATGCCTCATCTATAAATGATTTATCCTATATTTTTTCCCGATTTAACGCCAAAGACACATTTTTTTGGATTTAGCCTTACTTTGTATGCTTCTAGTCTTTGAAATTTCTCATCTAGAACTTGCAAGTGATCAGATCTTGTCAATGATTTGGATATCAGATCCTCCACATAGTCTTCCATGAGAGTATTTACAAGGTCATTGAATATAGTTTTCATGGCACATACGTATGTAGCTCCATCATTTTTGAGCCCAAAAGGGATGATGTTCCAACAATATGTTCCCCATGGACATGTAAAAAATTTCTTGTGTTGGTCCTTAGGTGTGATCTTGATTTGGTTATATCCAAAGAAACCATCCATGATGGATAAAATCTCATATCTTGTTGTAAGGTCTATTATCATGTCAATGTTTGGCAAAGGGAAGTCATCCTTAGGGCATGCCTTATTGATATCTCTAAATTTTGTACAAATGCAGATAACCCCAGATGGTTTGGTTACTAGAACGAGATTAGAAATCCACTCTGCATAGTCTATTGATCTGATGAATCTAACATCCAATAGTTTCTTAAGTTCAACTTTGACTAGTAGAGTGATTTGTCATTGCATTTTCCTTAACTTTTACTTGACAGTCTTAACACCTAGTTGTAATGGTAGATGATGTAATATAAGTTCAAGATCCAACCTAAGCATGTCAACATATGACCATGAAAATTTTATCTATCTATTTGTAAAGAAGTCTTGAAACCTTGGTTTCTCTGTCTCTTTCAAAGACATTGTAAAGTAAATTACTTGAGGATTTTCTTTAGTGTTTATGTTGATCTCGATAGATTCTTCAACTAACATTGGTGAATTTTCCTAAGAAACTGGTAGAATGTTCAAAACTCCATCCTTGGGTGCCTCAGAGAGGTTTTTTCCCATCGATGTTGCCTTTATTTTTACTATTTCATCATCCAAAGGCACCTTTCAATTTTCACCTAGGGACTCGTCATTTTCATTGTTTTCATTTTTTTTCTTTTTATTTTATCTTTTGTGAATGGAGGTGTGAACAACCTCCCCAAAATATGTCATTTTATCCAAGTCTATGGTAAACCTAGCTTTATGATCACCTCTAGGTATGCCTTCTTGCAGTCTCATGAACTCAGCTATTTCTTTGTCATTCTCAAATATGTCTAAGATGGGTGTACCTTGTTGATCCCAATAGATAAATTGGGGATATACGAGGGGCATGTCATCATCATATTTATCAAATGTGGAGGTTGAAAAGGTGAGGATTGATTGGTTGACATGGTCACAAATTTTTTGGACTAACTCCTTTTTGTTATTTTTCCTAAGGATAGGTAAAATTTGAGGTGGGACCATTGTAAGGGCTAGGTCATCACAAGATGGTTTGTTAGGTGCCCAAGAGGTAGGATCAAGGTTTTCCCAATAATAAATCTTAAGCCATTCTTCTTTTGAAAAGGACTTTTTAGGATAGGATTCAATTGATTTTGGTGAGGTATTTAGCATTTGGTCAAGTTCTCGAAATAACTTATCCAGGGCCATTATGTTGGTGGAGGAAAGGGAATCCCATTCATATTCGTTTGAGTCAAGGGAGTCACAAAATAATGAGTTGGATGGTTCGTGGGATATCTCAATATCTTCAGAATCACTTACTTCCTCTTGTGATGGTGTCTAGGTACTAGGAACGCCAATCCTAATCGGTTGAAACCCTAGACCTAAGCCTTTTGGTCATTGTGAGACAATGATTGGTTCATTCCTAACCCACTTTATCTGTCATATCCTTTCTTTTTCATTATCATAAAGCCTTTTCCATATTTATCTTTAGATATTTGAATAGACACTGAAGGGTTTTCATTGTCTTCATTATATGACCAGGAGGTGACATCTTCTTGATCCATAGATTCTTTACTTAACTCTCCCCATTTTGTAAAATTCATTATAGGTTGGAAATGTATTGTGAAAATGGATTGTCTCCTATCTATTGTGGGTAAACTGTATGACTTAGGAGGAACCAGTTGGCCAACACAATAGGATGCTTTCATGTGATATTCTCCACAACCCTTATCTTGGATCTCGACCTTAGGTGTGGAATATGGTGGTTTTGATGTAATGGACTTGGAAATATTTGATGGATCAACGTACAAGGATAAGGTGGAGGATGAAACCTCCTGATTCATAGGCACCTATCATTGTGGTATTTCATGTAGGCTTCTGCAATATTGGAGAGGATTTGGATCACCATTGATTGTGATCTCAGTTCCATTGTATAGGAATTTAAGACACTGATGATAGTTGGATGGTACAACTTTCATAGCATGTATCCAAGGTCTACCTAGTAATAGATTATAGGGAAGTACGAGATCCAAGACTTGTAAAATAGTGTCCATAACCATATGGCCAATCCTAATAGGGAGTGTTACAACTCCTTTGAATGATCTTTCCTCATCATTGTATGCCTTAATGACTATACTCTTATTGGTGTCCACACTTTCTTCTGAGAAACCTAATGCCTTAACCAATTTCAAGGTTCAAAGATTCAACCCTGCTCCTTTGGCTACCAAAACTCATCTAACTTTAGTTTGATGGATAAGAACTTCAAGTTGTAATGGGTCATTATGGTTGGCATTCTCAGTTGAATAATCCTGTTAAGAGAAGGTGACATGATGAGAATCAGTTAAGTATCCTACCATTTCTTCAAAATGGTTGACATCCAAGTCGGTGGGCATAGTTGTGCTTTGTAAGGCTTTGTCTAGAATGGCTCAATGATCAGGTGATAGGGTCAATAGTTCTGAGATGGATATTTGTGTCATGGTCTTTCCCAACTGGTCAAGTAAATTATACTTAAGCTTGGAAGGTTGTTTTTGTGGCTCTGATGAAGGTCTTGGAAGGGTTATCTTAGTTTTGTGTGTATTGACAACACATTCAGGATGCTTCTTTATGGTATGGTATGGATATTTTTGTTAGCAGTTGGGATATGATAGATGATCATACCTATTTTATATTCATACTTGGTACTAGTATAATTGGTCGAGGTATTATTCTTAGTTCCTTAACTAGAGGCCTTTCCTTTCCCATGGTCATGTAATGGATCTATGAAGACCTTGTGATCACTATTTTTGGTATTTGTTTGCTCATTAACTTCTATGGTTCCATCTTCAACAAAATCTCGTATGATGTTCTTTAGTAGTCGGAATTGTTGTAGGTTGTCCCTTTGTTTTATGGTAATAAAAAAAGGTGTTGTCATCCCACTATGAGGGTTTAAACTATCCGGGATCATACTGTTTTGGCTCCAAAGGTTGTATGATTTTATGTTTAATCAGTTCTTTGTAAACTGTCTTGATGGGTTCCCCCATGGGGGTAAAATCACATTTCTTAAATCGCCTCTATGGTCATTGTTGTTATGAATTTTGGAAAAAAATGGTGGTTTGATTAGCATCATTAATCATGTCATGATAGGGGTTGTAACCTCTAAGTGTGATTATAGGTCATGTGTGTAGGGTCTTAGCATCAATAATACTATCATTAGTTACATTTTTGTTTCTCAGCCAAAATTTGTTTCTATCGTGGGAGCTATTTTGTGTTGAACAATTGGATTCCTACCCGGTGTCTTAATTTTGTCTTTGTCAATGAGGGCTTTCTCAAGTATTACACCTTTTTGCACTAAGTCCAAAAAATAGGTACAACAATGTACTCATAAGTCACTTCTTAGTTTTGGATGAAGATTTTCAAGGAATATTATGACTTTTTATTTCTCCGATATCTCAAGAGGACAACGACTAGCTAAACTTCTCAATCTCTAGAAGAAGGTGGTGAAGTTTTATCTGTCTTCTTGTGTGCTGCAACACAAGGTAGCTATCACGATTTCATTGTCTATGTTGAAGGAAAAGTGTTCCACATTTTTTTTAGCTAATTCACCCCATGATCTTATGCCATACATAAGTTTAGAAAAATTTCCAATGCTATCCCAACAAGAGTTCATGGAAAAATTCGTATAAGGTATGTGGGGTCATACGAGATGTCCATGCATGTCATAGAAAATTCTTTGATGTGTTATAGAGGATTCCTCTTCCCATTATACTTAGGCAAATTCAGTATAATATATCTGTGTGGGAAGGGTGTCATGTATAGTGCTTTGTCTAAAGGACATGAACATAAATCTTGCACTGAAATGGTTTGTTTGCCTGACATTGACATAATATCCATTTGTTGTTGGAGGGCTTGCATTTGATTTTGTAGAACATCTACCTATGTTAAAGAGTGTTGGTTGCATTGTTAGGATCGATGTAAGTGTTTTGAAATGCAATATTTTTTTACAGATTCTTATTTGGTGTAGGAATATGTCTCGACACAATATTTTGTGATGGATTTTGATTGGGTGTATCAATATGTCCTGTTTGTATTTCCCCTATTTATGGAATGGCAGTATTGGTGTCGATTTGAGGAATATCCTGTGTCGTGTTTATACCAATTTTGGGCCTTTTACTTTTGGTGTTTGTGGCAAAGGGGTTTGATGAGGATGCTCCTATAGTAAAATTTAGGCCTTACGTTATACCAAATGGTGTTGTGTATATTGTTTTAGTAGTTTGAGTAGGTATGCCAAATGGTATGGTTGCAGTAATTTGAGGAATAGAGACACTTGATGTAATGGTGTTTTTTCCTTGGGTAGATGAAGTTTTCAATGTGGATGTCAAATCCTAGAGGTATTGTGGCTCCTTATACTAGCAGTTTTGCTAGGTATCTCTGGGATCTTGTGCTAAACATGCATCTACAAAGGATTCAAATTCAAGATCTTGGACAATGACGTCTATGTCTTCTACTTGAATCTATCCATGTGTGTCTCTAGTGAAAAAAATTTCAAGAAAGGTTTTGTGAGGTCTCGTTGATCCTGATGCTATTTTTGAGAAGGGATTGATGAAATCTTGTGAATTGTCAATTTATCTACGTTTCCTTTTTGACCTTGTTTCAACCATGAAAAATGCTACTCAATGTGGGGGAATGCAAAACTATGTCTAAAATGATATGATCTAGTCTATGTTTTTGGGAATTCTGATATAATGAATGAATGCTGCTATTTTTTTGGTTTTTTTTTTCCAAATAAAGGATGTCTAGAATGATGATATGCTAGGATGACAATATGCAAAATTATAAATTAATTGACTTTAAATGATTCTAAGAGGAGGTTACCTACCACCTATAGCTTAACCAAGGCTACGATTTAACTTTGTCAAGGAACCTGATGTAGGACTAGGACTGAAAGATAAAGTGAACTTCCAAACTAGACTGATGAGCTGGAAGGATTCACAAGTAGGACAAAAAATATTCTTGACAGTTAACTAGGTTCAATGACAATGATTGTTGAAGCATGGGTTTTGTCCAAAGTGCAAAAAGGTTGCATATTCTGAGATATGCAATTTCCTAATATGCAAATAAGTTTCATAATTAGATGCCTTCACAAAAACTAAATGACACCTAAAACATAGAAAATACAAAGTTTGAGAAATGTTTTGGTTTTTGTCCAAGGGTGACTATGAAAAACAAAGATTGAGATGACTGCTTGGTTTTAGATTGTGACAGTGAATTCTAGTTTTTCTGTTGACAGGAAAATGTGGTTCACTATTATAGATGTGTCGTGGGATTTATCAGATGTGGTTTTCTGTGTCAAATGTAGTTATTCGATAAATTAAGTCTCAGTTTAATGATAGGAAAATATGACTTTTATAATAGATGTGGCTAAGGTTTTAACAGACGTGATTCAGAATGACACATGTGACTCAAGATATCACATGCGACTCAAAAATTTCTAGTAAATGACGGTGGACTCTAGTTTGATAGTTATGATTTTTTGGTTAACAGATGTGACTATATTTAATAGTTGTGGTTTTTTACTTAGCAGATGCCACTTGATTTTAACAGATGTAGTTTTTTGATAAACTAGGCTTTTTGACCGACTCTATTTCGTGATCAAATTTTGGCAAATGTAAATAATCTGAAAATAAAGTGTTTTGGTTTGACAATCATGAATGTCTATATTTTCAAAAAATATGTACAATCCTAAGGTTGGAAGTGACAATACTTGCTGAGTTTTCACTTGGGTTTCCCCAACTATGCTTACTCAAAGCAGATGAATAGAAGCTTGACCACACTAGCTCCCCCTTACATGACACACACTTCTCGATTCAGTCTTCAATTCCCATGAAAATCCCATGGAAAAAATTTCATCTCTACTATGACCCATAAGAACATGAGATGGCTTCAAAGGTCCGACCTCTTGCACCAGCAAATAGGGGTTTTTGGTTAATCTAGAAACAAGTTGGTGAATTAGTATGGGAACCTATTCAGAAATCCATGTGAAAGGCAATATTATCCCAACCTATAGAGGTTACGCTCTATAGGTTTCGACGCTCCACAAGGGTACTAGGGGAATCAATTACTAGTCCGTAGGAGTTCTTGTAATGTTGAGTTTTCCTCAACACTAAAATTTTTGTATTGGTTGGGCGTAGCTTAGCTTTAGCTCATCACCGGTTATGAGTCACTTTGGGGTGAGTAATTTTTCCCACCAAAGCAAACCCAAATTCTAGAGTTAGTAACAGATTCTCTTACAGCCAGGATTGCATAAATGCACAAGGGATGGAGATAATTTTATTACTGAATCGAGATCTAATCTAACACAATTCAAGCATAGAAGACACTAATTCTTTTTAAAACCTAAATGAAAATTATGTAATCTACTTAAGAAATTTTTTTTTTTTTAATTTTAATTTTTCTCTTCGAATTTGGTCCTGCAAACAAACTATCAGTAGTTTTTAATTTTTTTGTCTTTGTCAAAGGTCCTACAAAACATAGATTAGTTGTTTTTTTTGTTTTTCTATCTTCGTCAATCATTCTACAAATATTTTATTCAAATGATTGTATTCTACAAATCAACCTGAAAACATATGGTAACTCCCCTAAAACACACTGAAATGTGAAATTAGTAAACAAATCTAAGAACTAAAATAATGAAAATATGAAACTTCAAAAAATTGTTTACCAATCAGATGCATCACAAAACAAAGCAGATGCATCACAGAATAGCATATGCATTGCAGAACAGAAGATGCATCATAAAATATCATATGCATCTCATAAAATTAATTGTGGCGTTTTGTACTTCACATGCATCGCTCTGTACCTGTACCTGCAAAAAAAATTAATAACTTCTACGAATTTGAAGATGGTGTCTTCATGTCGGGTTCACCAAATGTAACGCTAGAATTAAACTGTAGAAAGGATTGTTAATCTAATTAAAGCATACATACTAATCTATGTTAAACAAAAAAGAACAAGGAAAACTATGAAAGCGTAAATACAATAACGATCTCACTGAATATCTGTATAAATCCTTGAATGACCTTGATTGCACTTCTGCATTTTGTCGTTGTAATATAATTGCCCTCAAATTTTATCAAGTATGCAAGTATGGCTTATTGATTTATGATTTAGCAAAATATTGAAGATTAAATAAAATCTTCGTAAAAGTATATCGATTTGAGGAGGAGGAATGATGACAAAGGTCGGGTCAATTTATAGAAAACTATTTTTCGAATGATCAACTCATATTCAAAAGATAGATTGACGATTAAGATTAATGAATCTCATGTGATACAGATTCAGTGTCAGAAATAACATGAGTGAAAAATTCTACATGATGAAGATTAAATTAAATAATAATTTTATCTAGTGTTGAAACTATTCAAAATTTGGAAGAATAAAGTTGGCATGTGAAAGATAAAGATTGAAATAGATGAAATTTTTGTTTGAATGCACAGATGAATTAATTAATTAAGTAAAGTTATTTAATTAATAATAGTTTACACGCAGAAGAATAAGACTGACTGATTAAGGAAGAAGGTTTGTTTGTCGAGAATAACTTAGGAGATAAATGACTATGAATAATTAGATAACTAAGTGATTATCTAATCACAGAGGAATATTTGAGGAATAATTATTTTTATGAATTAAATGATTATTTAACTCGACATTCAAAATTTAGAGATTAAATTAAATAAATAAAGATTTATTTAATTGACTGTCAAAAAGGTTATTGAATATTTAAATAATTTTAAATGAATATTTAATTATAGTCAGAAATGTGATAAAGGATAAGTTAAATAATAATTTATTTAATTTAGAAAGGGGATTAATTAATTAGTGATGTAATTAAATAAATAGCATTTATTTAAGTAATCAAGAAAGAATAAAATGTCATAATGAATCACTTAAATAGTTAAAGTTATTTAATTAATAGAAGATGGATGACTTTATAAAATAATTAAATAATTAACATCATTTAATCATTACCATGAACATTAGAAAGTGTGTAAAAAATGGTGTCACAGGCCTAGAGTAATTTTTAGTGTTTACAAAAAGCATAAATCTCCCTGAATAGATCTATCTACTCCGAAAAGATGTTTGAAGTAACTTCTTTCTTCTTTTAAAACTTTCAAGAAAAACTCAAAACTTTTTTGTTTATGTTGTTGCTTCCTATTTATGGCCTAGAAGAAGAGAGCACCACCATCAATCATTCCAAAAGAAAAACTACCAAATACCTGCACCTCATAGCCCATGGTCCAATTGTAAATCTTGGTTAGATCGCAAAAATCCTTGCTCATTAATTCTCAACTACTTCATCAATGTCCTTAGATATTTAACAAATATTGTAATAAAAAAGCAATCAGATTTTAGAAAAATGGCCTAGCAAAATATGATCCATCGACAATATAGATTTATGGTGTTGACTCGAAGGTTCCAACCTGAAAGTAAGAAAGACCAGACATTCTCTAAAAAAATCCATCTGAAGAGGTCACTCCACAAAAACATAGCCTATCTAAAGTGAAGAGATCATGTGGCGAGTGGGCAGGGAATCTTAGATTCATGAAAATGGCTTTAGATAAATTTATCGCCAAGTTGACACATGCCCTGGCTCGCTCCAAGAAGGAAGACAATAAACAAAAGTCCTGAAGCCACCACATGGCATATTGCATTCCTTTTGGAACAATATTTTTACTTTAAAATCAAATCCATCCCGAAGCCGAAAACCAAAAAAGATTAAGGGAAAAAATTTCTTTACAATTCTAGCAACTCACAGGGAACACTCACTTGTGAAGGCACAAAGCTAGAGCTCTAGAAACTCCTAGAGTTTGAGGATGGTAAAATATTGTACCTCCCAATCCAAATTAGTGGGTTAGATGAGAGTGTGAAGAATCTCATATGCTTGATCCAACTCAAAAATTTATTTAGAAGAAACACTCCCCACCTTGATGAAATAACCCTGATGTGGTAATAGAGTCGAGAAAGGGGAAGGATCTCCTTCTCGATTTCATCAACAGTGGGAATTGGGCTTAAACCAAGGATTGTTATAGAAGCTTGGGCCTTTTGTCTAATTACATTTGTGATCAGCTCGATTTAAATCACTTCCCCATCTTGTGATAAAAGGGTGGGTAATCTGAAGTCAAGCAGAACATTGAACTCTATTTTTATCTCATTAACCTTCTTATTCAACACTGCCTGACTCTCCCTGCTTTTTGATGTGACCTTGTGGAATTTGATGAATTCACTTTCCTTCCTTGATTTAGCCCTTTGATTAGGAATCCCTACGTCCCTTAAAACCTCTTTAGTGGCCTTAAATAATCTAAAAATAAAATTCTTTGATTTCGTGGCTCGGGGATCAAAAATTTATAGAATTTGGTCGACTACTGGGCCAACATTTTTGCTCAATTTCCAAGCATCCCTTAAAAACTATAATATTGTAATTAGAGTGGAAATTGTGACCATGATCCTTTCCCAACATGAGGATATCAATCTTTTCAATGTCGGAAGGATTTTGGATACTTGCACCATAGCCAATTCTTGATGGAATCAATATTTACTTTCTTTCATTTTATCCTCCACTTTTTTTCTCCTAGAGGGAATTTTTTAGTTCAAAGATCAACCTTTTGACCTCTTGATCATGAGAATACGAAATTGACTCAATCTCCTACTTCTCTTGCTTTTCCCACTCTATTTCTACATGGGCCTTTTGTAAATCATCAAAAGCCCGAGATCGGACGCTATCCAATTCTTTTTGCATGTTTTCTTGTATACATTAGTACTTTATGCTTGTCTGACACTCTGTAGAAAGCTCAAATCTTATCTTTTCAATCTCAACGTAAAGCTAAATCTATTCATTTTGGGCCTCTTCAAGAAACTTAGACACTTCCCCTTGTTGTTCCTGTATTTGTCTTATAAGAGCCATTTCAACAACTTTTCCCTTGATTTATGTCTGCAACTTGTTCATCATGTCCCTTACATTTACCAACTCAGCCTCATGCTTCTTCAAATTCTTATCTAGCCTCTCATAATTATTGTAGACTATGTTCCGGGTGGCCTTAGCTAGAACCACCTTGTCATGCGGGCGAGTTTCACTTAAATCAAGACCCATGGCTCTGATGTCAAAATATTCCATCTACTTTTCTCCCTTGAGCTTGGATACGAATGGCTTCATGGTAGTGATTCACAAGGAATTCCACTCCTCATTAAAACGAACCTTAATCTTCTTAGTAGTTGGTTGTGTAGCGGGTTTTATCTGCAGCTTCTTTTTTCTATCCTATCGAGCCTACTTTGTTGCAACAAAATGACCTTGGAGACTTTGTGGGGTGTCAATTATTTTTGTGGCAATGGAGGCACCTAGAGGGAGACTGAATAGAGTGATGGAAGGAGAAGCCTCAGCTATATGGGATTGTGAAGAGGCAAAGGGGAGCATTATCATAGAAAATGGTGGGATACTATATGGAGATTAAGTAGGGAAAAAACCTATCAGAGTGAAAAGGGAAGACTTTTCCTAGGAGTAGATAGGCTTGGAGAAATTGGTAATATGGATGCCTCAACTTTTTCAATGGGGCCCCTTCATAGGGAAATTAAAGAATCAATCGTGATCAAAGAAAATGATGCTCATTCGGTGCATGTGGTTACTTCACAGGATTGATTGTTGAAAATGGTCGGTGGTTCATTTAGGAGGAAAAGATCATAATTTGCGAATGAAGGAACCTTTTCCATAGATGGGGGTAGAGTAGTAATTAGAGATGCAAAGGTAGAAAGAAGAGAGGTATAAAAACTTACCTGGGCTGCCAAAGTTGAAAATCCTTGCAGAGTGGACTCCACTTATTCTTCTCCTCTAACTCGTGCACCGGGTCCACCTAGGTCTTGGAATCGTCTTTTTTTTTTATGATTCGAATTGGTAGATTCTAATCCTTTGGCAGTCAATCCCGTTGAAACCTAGCCTTCAATAAACACATTGAACCTCTTTGGGGAGTATAAAGTTCTTTTTTCTTTGGTTTGATCACTGGCAGAGGACGTGACCTAGTTGTCCTTATGCTTCAATCCTTTTCTTTTGCCTAGTTCTTGAGGCTAGGAAGTACAGAGAAAAAGCTCATCCTATTCAACCTTGTGACTAGTCTCAGGATTACTATATTTAGTATCAACCTCTTTGTCATAAATCTCATCAAACCGTTCATCATGTGGCTAGAGATATCCATATATGGCATTGAAGCACTTCATTTCCTATCGGAACCTCAATAAATTTTCTTTCTTTCTCTCTGACCACCCCAAGCATTTTAATTGCATGTTGAGGGATTTGATCATCAGGAGGCTCTTTTGGTATTCTGCAATCTAAATGTAAAATTCAAGCCATGGTGGCCAATTAAATGGTATGTGGGCCAAGTCGATGTATATTTCTAGCCTTTCTTTGGTTGAGCTCTTTCTTGACTCAAAATATTCTTAATTCTCATGCCTCAAAGTTGGGAGGTGCCTTATCAGGTTGTAATCTCATGTGTCGTAAATGAGGACCAGGCCCAAGTGTGCCAATCATTTAGTAAGAACCTCCTATTCCTTCCACTTTATGAGTGTTACCTAACTGTTGGCAATAACGAGGGTAGTTGAATAGAGCCTTGTTTTGTGACTTCTAGTGCCATAATTGTTGTCAATAATGGTTGCATCATGACATGCCTCCAAGATGAAAACCCTATCCATTAAAAATTTAGCAAGCCTAAAAGGCTCCTTGACGAAACCATGGAATCTGATGAAAGTGAAATAATCACCTAGGAGATAATACACTAGTGTTTGTGAGCCCTTTATCTATTGCATAACTCAAGGGAAAAATAACTCGACGGGCGTGGGAAAAAGTCTAGAATAACTAGCCTCATAAAATGATCCACAAACCAATAATAATCCCATGTCTTTGAAATCACATGGGTCCAAACCAAAATTGGCTAGTGGAATCCTTACTTCTCTTGCTTTTCCCTCTCTATTTCTACATGGGCCTTTTGTAGATCATCGAAAGCCTGAGATTAGATGCTATCCAATTCTTTCTACATGTTTTCTTGTATACATTGGTACTCTATGTTTATCTGACACTTAGTAGAAATCTCAACTCTTAGATTTTCAATCTCAATGTAAAGCTAAATCTATTCATTTTGGGCCTCTTCAAGCAACTTAGATGCTTCTCCTTGTTCCTTTATTTGTCTTATATGAGCCATTTCAACAGCTTTGCCCTTGATTTATGTTTGCAACATGTTCATTGTGTCCTTTACATTTATCAACTCGGCCTCATGCTTCTTCAAATTCTTATCCAGCCTCTCATAATTATTGTAGACTACGTTCCTGATGGCCTTAGCTAGAACCACCTTGTCATGTGGATGAGTTTCACTTAAGTCAAGACCCATAGCTCTAATGTTGAAATATTCCATGTACTTTTCTCCCTCAAGATTGGATAGGAATGGCTTCATGGTAGTGATTAGCAAGGAATTCCACTCCTCATTAAAACAAGCCTTAATCTTCTTAGTAGTTGGTTGTGTAGCGTATTTTATTTTTTCTAGCCTATCGAGCCTACTTTGTTGCATAAAAATGACCTTGGAGACTTTGTGGAGTGTCAATTATTTGTGTGGTTGTGTATATTAGAATATGTAAATCAAAATGAATCTAATCTAATACACCAATGAAACATTAGATCAAAGAAACTAAATTAAAGAAAGAAAAATGCAAACTCTAAACACAGGCAGCTTCTTCAAATTCATCCTATTGTCCTCTATCTCTAAGGATTCATTTCAAGATGCTGGCTCTCAGTTGTTTTAGACAACAACTTGTAGAATGGCAGCTTGAGAGAATGAGATTAATGAAAATGCATGTGCATTGCTAATATGCTTTAAGCTATGAAATTGAAATGCTAATTAAATGCTAGAAATGCTTGATAAAACTAAAATGCGACTATAATAACTACGTACGAAAATCTAGAATTTGAGGTCCTTTTCAACTCACAAGAGGGTTGTATTTATAGATTTTTGAAGGCAAGAATTCAATTGGCCAAGATCAACGTTTGAGTTCAAACTTGTTAAAATGAACGGTGAGAGATCAAGAATTTGAAAAGAAGATGGAAGTTTAAGAGACAGATGGAAAATGAAGAAACAAATGAAATGTGTCCCCATAATTTAAACTAGCACTTGCACCTCAACGAGGTGCAATGGTTACGTCGATAGTAATATATATAGCAAGATATACTCAATGGTTTCAATATATTCAACTTATTATGGTAATTTTGTTCATACATTGGAAAAAAAATATTTCTAAGAATAGTAACACTATAATTTAAATACGTAGAAATCATTATACAATTCAAAAAAAAATAATGCTTACAATATATCTAATTTCCCTCTTACATAATTATGCATTTCAGCTATTTACTTAAGCTACAATTTATTTTCCAAAATTTGACACCTAATCAACACATCTAACCATTCCATTTCTTTTGTTTTGTAGGTCTTCAAGACAAATGGCTTATAGTTTTCTTGCATGCTCATTTTTTTCTTCATTTGATAACCCCCTTTTGATTTAGAGAGACTGTTCCATGCTTAACCCATCTTCTATTTCAAAATTCCTCACACATGTTTCAAAAGAAAAGAACCTGGTTAACCTGGGTAATTCACACAAGGTAACCCATCTCACATTGCACAACTTTTTCATGTTCTTCCTGAGAATTGAAACATGGCCTAACCCATCTCACATTGCACTGCATTTTCATGTTCTTCCCGAGAATTGAAACATGGCCTCTGGAGTTGAGGCTGGGAAGACTTCCAGAAAGATCTTGCACTTATGAGGGTTAAATAGCACTAAAATGACTAATAATTTCTTACTCCCCAAGATGAGCTCTTCCTATACTTAGTCACCTTAATGATACGAGTTTTGTGTCCTTTATTCTTTATGCATTTCATCAGAAAGACCACCATTTTGTAGGCCCCAGTTATAGTATGTACTTTGTAAAACTGTGGTTTTATGAAGTCTCAGATCTTTTTCCTTAATCTATTAAATAAAAAGTGGAGATGTATTTATATTTTTCTTCAAGAGATTGGTTATGTTTCATATCATAAATTAGTTTTTTTATTATAAAAATATTTTCCCAAAGTGAAGATGTATTTATGTTTTTCCTCAAGAGATTGGTTATGTTTCATGTGTCATAAAATAGTTTTTGTATTATTAAAATATTTTCCCGCAACATGCAATTTTCCATTATGTTACATTCAGTTACAAGGTATATCATTAACCAAAAACAACTATACTTAATCCAATCGACCTTTCAAGTTATAGGTCAAATTAAGTTGTGTAACATTTAACATAGCATGCCAATTTAAATAAGGTTTCATTTGTTCATTTTCAAATCTTCTCGCACCCCATAATCAATTGAATTTTTCTATAAATAGTTAGTATTAAGAAAATAAATTTACACTTTCCTGCAATTTTACCCCTGCCCTTCAATATATTGCCAGAGTATATCCTATGATTTTTAAAACTAACTTTTCATGGCAAAAAAATAGTTTTTAAAAGAGTTTTCTACAGAGTATAAATAGTTAGTCCTAAACTTTAAAAAGAGTTTTCTACATTTTACCTAGGTAGCATGGATTTTATGGCATACACTTCTTTCCTAGTGTTGTTTTATCATCCCATAATTATTTTATGGATTCTATGGCATACACTTCTTTCCTAGTGTAGCATGGATTCTATGGCATAATAGTTAGTCTACATTTCACGTAGGTAGCATGGATTCTATGGAATACAATTCTTTCCAAGTGTTGTTTTATCATCACATAATTATTTTGTTCTCTTCGCCATTATTAAAATATGTCTTTCATTTCAATTATATGTTCATTCTATTATATGGATTTCACCAAAGTACAACAAAACTTGAATAGTTAAACCCGGTTGCAAAAGATTTGAGCTCTCTAATAAAGGAACTATAAACCTGAGGTCTTTGAAAACTTGAAGATTTATAGGGTTTATGTTGAAGAAGGGACTAAATAAATTCATTTACAAAATCAAAGTAATCTCTACAGAGCAATCATTCCCAGTAGTTACTTTGAAATTAAAGACAAAGATAGATAAAGAGAGAGGAAGGAAGATATAAATAAAGGGATAAAAAGAAGATAGGGAGGAAAAAAGAGAGAAGAGAGAAACAAAGATAGAGATGGAGATAAAGAGAGAAAGATAGATAAATAGAAATAGAGAGATAAAGAGGGAGACAAAGAGATATAGAGAGATAGGTAGATATATAGAGGAATAAAGAGGGACAAAGAAAGAGGTAGAGATAGTGAGGGAGGTAGAGAAAAATAGATAAAGGAAAAGAGAAAGAGAGAAGAGGAGAGAGATGTATAGATAGAGATAAAGTCACATAAAGAGATAGGGAGATATAGATAAATAGAGGAAAGAAAAGATATATATGCAGATAATGAGAAACATATAGATAAAGAGGGAGACAAAGAGATAGAGAGAGGTAGAGAGATAAAGAGATAAAGAGATAAAGATGAATATTTATCCCTATCGCTCTATATCTCTCTATATCTCCCACTATCTATGTAGCTCCCTCTTCCCCTCTCTATCTATTGAGCTATATGTCCCTCTCTCCCCTATCTCTCATTCATTCAATATCTCCCTCCATCTCTTCCACTCTATATCCCTCTCTTTATCTCTTTATATCCATATCTTCCTCTACCTCTATCACTATCTGTTTATCTCTTTCATTATCTCCCTCTATCTCTCTATATCACCCCCTTTCTATGTCTATCCCTCTATATATATATATATTAACCTATCTCTCCCTCTCTCCCCATTCTTCTTCCCTCTCCCTCTCTCCCCTCACATCTTCCTCTCCCTCTTCTACTTATCTCCCTCCCTCTCTCCCCTTTTTCTCTCTCTTCCTCTTCATCCTATATCTCTCCCTTTCTCCCCCTCTTCTCTATCTCTCCTCTACCAATCTTTCTCCCTCTCTCTTTATCTCCCTCCTTTATCTCTCCCTATCTCTCCCTCCCTATCCCCTATCTATCTCTTTATCTCCGCCTATCTCCCTTTATCTTCCCATATATATCTATCTCTCTTTCTCTTTCCATATATCTCTATCTCCCCCTACTTCCTTCTCCCTTTCTCTATCTCCCCTTATTTATCTTTGCCTCTCTACATCTCTATTTACCTATCTCTAACTCTTTTTGTTTGTCTTTCTTTGTCTCTCTCTCTCTCTCCCTATCCTCCCCTCTTTATATCTCCTGATATCTCTATCTCTCTATAACACTATGTCACCATCTATATCTCTCAATCTCTCCCTCTTCTTCTATATCTCTCTATCTCTCCCTCCTTATTTCCCTATCCCTCTTTGTATTTATCTCTCCCTCTACCTATATCTCTCTATCTATTTGTCTTCCTCTTCCTCTCTTGCTCTTGCTCGCTCTTCCTCTTGGCCACATACACTTGAAAGAGGCAGCCAAATTTTATATTTAATTAAATGCAAAGTAGATAGTAATGAAAATAATAATTACAAATAAATAATAAACTTATTAAGTGAATATATATGTAATTAAAAAAAATTGTTGAGTTTTAAATCTAATAACACAACTATTCTCTCTATGTATAGTAGTATATTTTATATAAAATTTATAAAATAAGACATTAATTCAAATTAAATTGTTCAATATATTTAATATATTAACACCTGACAATAATATTTTTTTAATATAATAACACCTAACAATTATAAAAAAATAAATATATTATTTAATATTAAATTGTTAAATATAGATTTAATTAAATCTATTTGTTTTATTCTATCTATGTATTATTTACAAAATGTAATTCTAAATAAAATAGATCTTATTTCTATAATTATAAAATAATATTAAATCAATCTATAAATTATTATATATGTTAAGTAGAATCTAAATTAAACTTTTAGCAATTAATAATTTAAATATAGTATAATTATATAATAAAATTTAAATAATTGTTAATATCACTTAATAAGTTATATTTATTATTTTATGCTTTATAAAAATACTTTAAATTTTTTGAAAAAATTGGCGTGAGCTCTTAAATAACAGCAAAATAAAGAAACTTGGAAATATTTAAATAACATTTGCTTATTATCTTTTCATTTAAAATGACAGTGAGGAGGATTAGGTAAGGGACTTGAAAACTCTGATGGGCGACAACATTAATGGGGGGAAAATAAAAATAAAAAATAATGTGCCTCGACTTTTCTCCGACAAATGATCAATCATTGTTGTTTTATGTTCATTGGAAGACATTGATTTTTTCCGTCGCTAATTTCCCGTCAAGCGATGGTCATTTCGTATTCCTACCAACGGAGAATTGTGTCTGTGTTTATATCAGCGGGGGCTTTTGTTAGGTAACGGAGAATCTCGTAGTAGGCGGTAGGTGCGTGCGATTTCTCTAGACGGTCAACTGGACGGCGTTGAAAATGATTTTGCTAGGATTTTTTTGTACACGGCGGAACCACTTAAAAACATTCCCGTGGGATTTCCCACCAGATTAGTCCACCGGCATCCGACAATCAGACGATTTCGGTGGGATTTGCCACCTATAATAGCCTATCGGCTAATAAATAAATATTTAATTATGTGGGGGAAATGAAAAGCTTTTAATTAAATATTTGAAAATATTTAATTATTTGAGAAGAGAAAAAGCGTTTTAATTATATATTTGTAAATATTTAATTATTGAGAAGAGTGAAGATTTCAGAAAGTGTTTTAATTAAATATTTAAAATATTTAATTAAATGTGAAATGAAGACTATCATTTAAATTTAGAATTTAAATTTGTGATAATTAATATAAATAAATTGTGAAATATATTTAATTAATTAAGAGGAAGGTAGCATTAATTAAATAAACTTTATTTATTTAATTAGATGAATTGGAAAAATGAACAATACAAATAAATAATTAAATTTATTTATATGTAGATGACTTAAGAATATTAATTAAATAAAAGGTTTGGTTAACCATGACCATTTTTAGATGTGTACATTTTACCCCTCTTTCAAGTGATGTGTTTTACGCATTGCTTCAAAGAATTTGCCCTTGATTTTGAAAAATTTAACTAATGATGCTATATGCCCCCTCAAGAAATAAATCGCCTGATGAAAATGATGATGAGGATGATTTGGAAGATTTTCAGATGATTTTGGAGAAAATTTGGTGATTTAGCTCTCGAAATAGCATTTTGCATAGTAAAAATAAAAATAATATGCCACTTTTACCCCTTTAAAATGTGAAAAAGGTGAAAAGTCATTTTCATTTGAACAATAACCTTTGAGAATTTTTGAGCTCTGAGAGAGATATTAGCAATGCCAATCCCTTATGAGTGCCACAGATTCAAGCGAGGCCGCCATCATCAGAGACCCATAGCCTATGGTCCTAGGGTAAGTCAATCAAAACCTCTTTGTCAATTTTTAAATGATTTTCGAATGTTTTTTTAGAATTTTTTTTTTTTTTTTAAATTATGTTTTAGCGCATACAAGCTTTAATTTAGCGCATAGATTAGATAAACAGGCACATCCAAAGTGGTGCATAAGTGCAAAATAGTCGGACATAGGTGTAAAACAGTCGCGCGTAGGTGAATTAACGCATAGGATAGATCAAATGGCGCATCCATGAAACTTGTCTGCATAGGATGGTAGATTAGTGCATTGGCTAGATTAGCACATAGGTGAACTATTTTAGCACATTTACTTGATAAAATAGCGCATTCATGAAATCGCGCATCCATAATCTGTTTTAGCACATCCAAGTTTTGGCACATCGATTGACTGTTTTGGCGCATCCATGGAGTTTTGCTGAATTTCAATTTTTGAAGAAAAATTGATGCATGCTTGACGATTGTTGCTAGATTAGACAACAGGTTTTATGCTTTTGAATATCATCAATGATAAAGTAACTTGATTTGATAAATTTGTCTTCATGCTTGAAGAACAAATAAGTCTGATAAATTTGCTTCCATGTGATATGAAAACAAATAGAAATGATAGATTTGCTTTCCCGAATTAAAATTAAATAGATAGATATCCAGTCATGTTGACTGTTAAATTTGTTTCCATGCGATATGAAAAATGAATAGTAGAAATGACTGATAAATTTGCTCCCATGCGATATGTAAAGCATATAGAAATTGATTTGAACTTGGTCGATGTATTAATTGATTGATGATATTCATTGTTGATTGATTTGTATGATTGTTTGATGATATTGTAAAGGAGGAATTTAACCTCCTCTAGATTAGATAGAAATTTCCTCAGACATGGGAGATGATTCATCGACTGTCCCATGAGGATTTAGGAGTTATAGATTAGTGTGGTTTGAGAGCTCTGTTGAGTATCCCATAGTATCAGGTCAACAGGGCATTGTTGATAGCCTTAGCTGAGAGGTGGCACAACGATCATAATGAGATCGGAGGGACCGATGCTCTTAGGCGAGTCTTCCAGGATCCTCATGTCTCTGGATATGAGATTCCCTAGAAGGAGATGATGGAAAGATATGCCCCACTGCCTTTGGTTTTAGCAGGTATGATCAGTGGTTTCCTTTGTCCTGATCATAGGTCAAAGGGACTATCAGTTGGGTGGGGTAGGATTCTAGAGGACATGCTTCTCCATCGTACCAAATATGCATGGGGGTTCCTTTGTCCTGATCGTAGGTCAAAGGGACTATCAGTTGGGTGGGGTAGGATTTTGGAGGACATGCTTCTCCATCATACCAAATATGCATGGGGGTCATGCATGCTTTCCCATCTGTACCATGATCTTCATTAGGTCATGTATACAGATGGGAAGAGTTTCTCCTGCAGGGTGACTCTATTATAGATATTCGCATGGGAGCACTTTGCGATTAAAAGCCCCATCGTCTGGAGAGATTGCCCTCTTGGATTTTCGTATGTTTATGCATATACAGGGCCCCTTGTCTAGTCAAGGTTGGGAAAATTAGAGTACTGGCGGCGTGTACTTGATGATTTAGATACTGTCATCTGGTGACCATATATGGACTGTGGCCCATGGGAGGCCGATGATATAGAGCTACCATATATAACCAGATCCAGATACCTACTTGGGCAAACACCTTTTATCATTGAGCGATTTTTGGTTATGAGGGTGCTGAGATAGCTAGGATTGGTACAAATGATGTCACAAGGTGTGGCACACTATGCTAGTCAGCGAGAGGATGTACCAGAGTGGGGTACATTTGTGACCATTGAGGCAGCTAGGGTAGAGTACTTTAAGTTACAACTAGCTCAGTGGGCCATGCATCTGGAGGTTACCAATGCAGGGATGACGGATGATTATGCAGCCTATTTTTACACATATCCCTTCCCAAGATTTACCAGTCTAGAGGATCCTGCCCCATTGATGGGACGTTCAGTTACACAGGTGAGGCAATAGCAGCCCCAAGGACCTCCAATGGCAGGGCAGCCATAGGGTCAGGCACAGGTACCAGCAAAGGGAGGGGTAGAGGTAGATTAGGCCGAGGATATCGGTGGGGTGGCTATGGATGTGGATGATGAGAGTTTAGGGGATGAGGATTATGATGAGGAGTCAGATGACTCAAATAGTGGGGATGACGGGGATGCTAGGGGTGGTGAGAGAAATATTTTTCTTCGATGTTCCTTTTAGTACGAGGCCATGAACATCCAGAGTGGTGGGTCAGCCAAGTACTTCAGCTCAATGAATTACCGTCAGAGCTCTGTCACAGGGATAGGTGGATGCTTTGTAGGTGGAGGTTCAAACTCTTCAGAGTCAGTTAACACAAGCACAGGTGACCATTAGTCAGTCACAGGCACAAATCGCACAGCCACTACCTCCTGACCCATAGATAGCTCAACTTATAGCCAAGAGAGACAGTTTCAGAGAGAGATGCATACAGGCTGAGGGGGTAGCCTAGAGATTGTTGAGATCGTTTAAGAACACTTCTATTGGAGAGGATGTAGCAGAGGGGCTAGAGACTGCTCGAGAGGCCGAGTACTACAGGATGAGGTATTTTGAGGTAGTGCCACCTGAGCGGCGGATAGCATTTACATAGTCAAGTACTCGGACCCAGACCCATTCACGCAGTCACTCCAGGAGTGTGGGTTAGCCGGTCAGATGAGAGATGAGAGCTTCTGGGAGCAGAGATTCGTCTAGACCTACTACCTTCGAAGGCAGCAGCAGTCATGTTCCACGGTCAGATGCCCCTCAGTGATGGACATTTTGTACACATTTATGCCATTATATTTGATATATCTTTTCGAAAAATTTGATATCCTTGTATTTTTGGACATTTATTTTGATGAGATTTATGAGATGCAATGGTGATTTTATTATGCACATGTTATGGATGTATGTTTTTATTTTAATATGCTATGTCGTGTATGATGATGCAATAATGATATGATATAATCTATATGATTTTTTCTTCGTGATGTATGTAATGAATGTATGATGTAACATGTATTTCGGTTACAGTAATTAGTGAATTTCGGTTACAATGCAACATAGAGAGTCACTAGTTACAATCCACGAGTGATAAGTATTTGCAATAGTTAACAACAATTAGCAATTATTTACCCTATTTTATTTAGATAAGAGTTATTTTCAATTAGAAATTTTTTGTTGAGTTTATTTTTGTTTAATAACCCATACACAATTGATTCTAAAAGTTTAGGATTCTTGAATGAATACATAGTGCTAGCATCATCTTAAGTTTACGATTCCCTAGTTGACAATTCAATGAAGCCTCCTTTTGAACAATGAAATACTTAGTTTAGGGATCTATAGGTTTGTTAAGCTGCATGTATGATCATCTACAATGCAACATGGTAGATGAAAAGATAGGAACTAGAAGGTGCTCTCAGTTTTGGTTAACAGTGTTCTATATTTTTTCTTCTTACTTTATGTTATTTTAGTTTCTTTTCTTTCTACAAGTTTATCACTACAAAACCCTTTGTCCTTGATGTCAAAGGGGGATAAGTTTTTGAGTTGGAGAATTTTTGGAGTTGGAGAAGGTTTTGGAACTCTAAGAGGAGAATTTTTGAGAAACTTTTTGGTGTATATTTGAAAGGGGGAGTTTGCACAGTTTGAGTTCACAATTTTTGAAGATTCATTTTTGGCAGCAATGCATACATCTACAACATCCCAAACTGAACACCCTTATGCCCATTCTGCATCAATGAGCTCATAACAAACAATGCACAATCTCTACAATGACATCGCCATAGCTTGTAAAAGATTCCACAATAGAATAGATGCACTATCAAACTTATAAGAATGCATAATATGTAGTGAATGCTACCCCAAAATACATACCAATTCAACAAACAATGGTCCAATTTGTCTTAGATGCTTTCGTGAGAAAGGAAGACATCGATTCTCATCATCTAACAATATGGACCCAGGGAAGCAACCAAACAAGCTAAAAAAACTTACACAAGTGGAAGAAACACTCATAGCACAAGTAAGTCCAATTATACAAGTAACCAACGTTCATGGAGGGCAATATAAATATAGTGGTCAAGCCATTAGTTTTCCACAAGATATAAGCTTCCTAAAAGTATATAGATTTCAGGAGGAGAAATAATGACAAAGGTTAGGTCAATTTATAGAAAATTGATTTTCGAATGAAAAAATCAGATTAAAAAGATAGATTGACGATTGAGATTAATGAATTCCATGCAATAGAGATTTAGTGTTAGTAATAATGTGAGTGAAAAAGTCTGCATGATGGAGATTAAATTGAATAAATCTCCATCAATTTATTCCTCTCCCTCTCCCTCTCCCCTACCTCTCCCCTACCTCTCTCTCTCTTTATCTCTCTCCCTCCAACTTAACCTTAGTATCCATTCATGAATCTCCTTAAGTGGTCACTACTAATACCCGACTACACAACATGGCATAATTAACCTCCTTATTCCCTATCTTATCTTAGGGATTAGGGTATCCTTGATTACCTTGACAAAATCATGTTTATCTTTTCATTCAATTACATAAATGAATGAGCAGGTAGTTTAATTGTTGTTTACTTTACTTATTAATCGTATTTCCCTTTTATCCCTCTAGGGAATAAGTCATCATCTAACAATATGGACCCAGGGAAGCAACCAAACAAGCTAAAAAAACTTACACAAGTGGAAGAAACACTCATAGCACAAGTAAGTCCAATTATACAAGTAACCAACGTTCATGGAGGGCAATATAAATATAGTGGTCAAGCCATTAGTTTTCCACAAGATATAAGCTTCCTAAAAGTATATAGATTTCAAGAGGAGAAATAATGACAAAGGTTAGGTCAATTTATAGAAAATTGATTTTCGAATGAAAAAATCAGATTAAAAAGATAGATTGACGATTGAGATTAATGAATTCCATGCAATAGAGATTTAGTGTTAGTAATAATGTGAGTGAAAAAGTCTGCATGATAGGGAAATGTGAAGGTATTAAGAGTTTACTTGAGGAACCTATAGTACCTGAAACTTTAGAGCCACAAGTTGAACCTACAAGAGGAACTTCTCCTATCTCATAGGATATGATTTATGATGTAAGATGAATGATAATAATGATGTAATGGAAATGTATTTATGTAATGAACTTATGATATATGATGTAAATGAACATGATAATCTCTGTGATGATGTGAAAAGAATGAAATGAATGCAATTTTATTTATGAATGTGTGTGAAATATGCAAATGTATATGTTAATGAATGATTAAAATAACGACCATGTATATGATATGTAATGATGGATAATGATTATGATGAATAAAATGAGATGATAATGAATATGATAATGAAATGAAATGATGATATAAGTATGCAAGTGAAATGATAATGATAATGGAAAATGATGTGAAATGAATGTGAATGATAATGAAAATGAGATGTAACAAATTTCTAGTCATACTCAACCGTTTTTTGAAAAAGATATTCAAGAATGTGGCCAACCCTCAAAAATCTATTTAAAAGGCCCTCAAAATGCAAATGAATTATGCAGTCCTAAAAAGTAATAATGAATTATGCAATCCTAAATGAAATAATGAACCATTCTCCTTGTTGCCATTTTCTGATGTGTTTAGTTGTCATCATCAAGCCTTTTGGTATGTTGAAAGTCAGTACAAGCATCAAAGGGTATGTTAGCACCAATGATGACGTGAGTACTACTTTCATAATGTTGGATGTAGCAAGTTAATACAAGCATCAAGGTATAATTGAACCAAGATGTCCTGAGTATTGCTTGCATAAAAAGACAAAATTTAACCATTTTCCTATGCAAATCCTGAAATTTCATCAATGATACGTTGTAGAGCATGTCCTGCGACCAATTTGCACCATACTAATGATTATCTTATAGACAACAAGCAAAGAAAAATCATACTTATTCCTTGTGATTTTAGTTCAGTACATCATTGAACCACTCCAAAGATATGATGTCATCAAATATCAAAACAATAATTGCAACTTATGATTTTAAGTTTGTCATTCATTTTATTCAGATTAAGATCATCCAATTTGTTTTAA